>SNQJ01S0189439.1:5587-16310 GCA_010110895.2 Picea sitchensis | reverse complement strand
CCCACCTAATGCTGAATGTGGGCACGTTAACCTTATCTTGATAAGATAAACTCATTGGAAAAAAACAACTAAAATAAATAAATAAATAAATAAAAGTCCATCTTAACCCAAATCTTTTAAATACAAAGATGTTTGCATTGTAATATTTTTTAATCCCTCTCAATATTTAATAGATTGAAAGTTAACATATAGCTTACAATAAAAAGGAGAAAAAGATTAAAAATAATAAATAAATTAATTAATATGGAATATTTTAAACTTTTTTTATTTTTTTTATTTCAAGGAAAAAATCCATAATTTTATTTATATTAAACAAAGTTACATAGTCATATGCCTCCTAGCATTTCAAAAATGTGCCTTCATATTAGCCTTGCTTTATACATATATCAACAAACTCTTTCTTGAAAGATAGAGATGTTCCTTTCTCAAAAAATTACATAAACAATTACATAATTTCAAAAGTAATGATACAAGCAGTCATTAATGTTTATACATAAATTACGTCATTATATCCAAGGTTCATGAGTAAACTTAATAGTCCGACCATCGTGAAAGATAGATGTAACCCAGATATCACTTTCCAGTCCCAATCTAACTTTTAGAAGGTCGTCTTCCAAACTGTCCCTGTATATGCGAGACAAAGAGATATTTGAAAAAACATATGCATTTGTATATCATCCTATAAGGGTATTACACATTATTTTTGTCACCCCCGTAACCTCTGATGATATGTGTATCACCTATTTCACTGTTCCCTGAAGGCTATTGAAGAAATAAGACTTTCCCTGAGAAATGAAATCATCTTTTCCTTATTGAAAAACCCTATCAAAGAAGACAGTCACACCTTGCCAGTGTTAAGGGTGCGATGATCCCAAATCGTCACATGCTTTACCATAGTGGTGATCCGGATTATTTTCGTCACGAAATGAGAGCAGAGATACAATAAAGAAATGTACAGAGATATCTCAGATATTCAATAATATAACAGAATGTATCGGAGATACAACCATAAACACAGAGATACAGTAATACACAATTTTCTATTAATGAGCGAAAATGTACAAAGACTATAAAATACAGAGTGAAAGACTCGCTAGAATGGTGGAAGCTTATCTCTGAGAAGAGATGTGATGGATACTCGCATCCATAAGAAGATGATCGTTACAATGAGGCTGTAAAGGCCTTTTTAACATAAGTAAAATCCAAAACCCTAACCCCAGAAGATGAAAAGCCAAAGGGTTTGCGGGCCCCGATGAGGGTAGTTGATACATCAACTTCCCGTGGGCGTAACTTTTGCATACAATCTTCGTTTGGGGCGCTCGATACACCATTGGAAAGGTATAACCGAGAAAGACGATTTTCGATTTGTCTAGGCCACTGCCTTTGGCAATCCCTTGGACTCCAAATCCCTAAAAAACGTCGTTTAGGGCCTCAAAACGACCCTGGAAGTTTGGAACCCGAAAAACTGCCAAGGTGGAAAATTGTTTTTCAACCCAGTGGAATAGGTGGGTGGCCACCAATATCCACCTAGATCAAGTGGCCTGCGACGTCGTCCCAAGTTTCTCATGTCAAGGGTGGAACAATGCTCAAACAGAGGAAAAAGGTGAATTTATCGAAGGTTCTAGAATGGAATCTTTGAAAGGATGAGGTGGCCTCCGATCGGTTTGGATCTCACTCGCTTCTCTGATTTAGTGGGATCATCCAAATCTCTTCATTCATATCTCCTCACTCTATATAAGGAGGGATCTCTCATGGGAAAAGTTAGGCTAGCTTATGTATGAAGAATTTTGTTGAAGATTGTGTTTGTGATAGCTTTGCTTTAGCTTTCCAAGTCACGTTGTGTATACTCTTCATCAAAAGCATTGGAGAAAAGGTGTGTGTGTTGAGGAAAAGGGCCATCGGAAGGGACATTGCAACATCAAGGCATAGATTGTATTCTCCACTTTCATCAATATAATGCAGTAATACATTTCCTTCTTATAAAAGTGTCTCCATTTTTATTGCATAGATCTGTGATCTTATGCATAGGTTTTCATTGGAATATGTATATCGTTGCTCTCTCTTTTTTGGTTTGTGTTTCTGAACAGGTTCAACATCCCACATACCATGAGATGGAGCAAGGACAACACTAGAAAATATCAAACGATGTTTACAGGGTATGTCATATATTCCTCATTGAACTAGTATACATTACAATGGAAATCTAAGGAGAAGTTTGTATCCTGTCATGTTTTGTTATAATTTCTTGTTGAAGTTAGGGAGATTGGTTTGTGTCAACACTTACCGATTTGTCTAGTAATAAAATTGGTGACCATAATGGGGAATGTCCTCTTTTGGTCTTTGCTTATTTTTGCTTTTGGCTTGCCTACTTTTGTTGATTTTGCATTCTGTGAGTCACTAAGTGATCCAAGTTTACTCTCAGATCCCAAAAGTTCATTGAAAAACCATGTCCTCTTTTTATTTTTCCTCAATTTTTAGTCATCGTCACACCCTACTGTGAGAAGCAGTGCGACGTCGTCGCACTGTGTCCTTCTACTGCCTGTGACAATACCTAAACATCGTACTGTGTCACACTGTGACCTGTGACGATTTATGGACAAATTTTTGAGTGGAAATCTTTCTCTTTACCCAAATTTTTTATCATTTCTTGGGGTGAATTTTTGGTTCTGTTGAATGATTATTCACAGTTTGGTTTGAAATTCTAAGTTGATCTTGATCATTTTTCAACTTTTGAAGGTCTTTCTCATAAGCTTCAAAGTTTTGTCTTTCACTTGTTGCTACTAGGGTATAATCTTTGGGTTTTATCCTTGAGTGCTTGTCAATCAAGTTGTTAATGATCTTTTCTAAGTTTTTGATTGTTGTTGATTAGAAAACGAATTTTGATTTCATTAAAGAAACAAATAAGTTTTCTTGCTTTTGCACTTTTGGTTGTATTGTGAGTCAAGTTTTGGGAATTGCATTGTGAGTGCGTTTATTTTTCTTGAACAACTTTTTATTTTTCCCTAATTCAGATCTTTGCTTTTATTGAAAAGAAAAAGAATTGAAAATGATTTTTCTATTCGTAATGTTTACAAAAAGCTTTTTGCGTTCTAGCTTTTGTTTAAAAGAGAAAATTGGAAAATTTTGTTGTTTTGATTGTTTGATATCAAGATTGTTCAAATTTTAAAGGAATTGTATTTTGCAACCTATTGTATTTTGGCAAAAAGAAAACCTTCTCTCTTATGTAATTATAGTTCATCGAACAAAAAGAATTGCATCTCATCTCTCTTTGCATATTTTTGAGTCAAGGTCAAGCACTTCATCAGTTTCATCTCCGCTTCCTTTTTTAGTAAAACAACAGCCATTAAAATTAAGCATAATTTTAAAATTTGTCTAGTAACTTTTATTTTATAGGACTCTTGTACACCAACATTCGCTAGGGCATAGCGCTTTGGAATAGGTTGTGAGGAATACTCTCCAAAGCATCAAAACAAACAATAACATCTTGTGAATAGGGAGAGTTAAATCCACTTGCTACATTTTGTCCTAGGAAGCCCTTCTAACACAAGGGCCAATCATGAGTTCGCATTAAGGCCAACAAAGTTACTAACCCTGCTTTGTTGGTCCTAGCGAAGTGAATGCGTGTATTATTGGGGGTCACTTGAGAAGAAAATCTCGTGCGCACCTTCTCGAGGAGATTTCGGGCTTAGATACCCTGCCATTGCGCGTATATCATACTGTTGACTTCTTCCCCATGCATCATTGTCATAATTGGTAACCTTAGTAACCTACATCTTTAGGGTCTTTACACAAGGTGTCTGTGGAGGAGAAAGTCTTCACAGTACCTGGAATCGATGTTGGCTAAACTCACTCGGGCTCCTTGGAGGGTATACCCATGATTATGTGTAGGAGCTTGCACCAGGGTGTAAGTCCATTAAGCAAGTCGTCAACATAACTTTTCCACCCGCTTTATCCTAGCCCCTTATTGTCTTGATCTCGTGACGTTGGATTTCATCACCAACTAGTGATTTCAAAATAAGAAGGTTTGTTTGTATGCTTGATATCTAGATTTTATTAGTGAGCGTTGTTTGTCTTCCCTAGTTGGTCATAGATCTTTTTTATTGTTTATTGGGTGTGGCCAACATCGGCCCTTGTTGTTCATGTAGGATGCAAGGATTGCCTCTGGAAGAACCGGAAGAATATGCTCCCTTGCTTCCTAATTCACTAGAGGGTCCTTCTCCCGAAGGAGTAGTCAATAACAACACATCCTCTGAGATCGGGAGTTCTACTCCATTGGTTGAACCATCACTCCCTGTAAATCCTTGATTGAATACTCTCTAAGACCTTGTTTTGCTCAGAATAAATTCTTCCGAAGATGTTGTTGTTGAAGACTATCCTATAATACCTTTGGGACCTTTCATAGAGTCCGACATGGATGAACCACCATTTCCCAGTGAAGCATTTAGAACACATGTTCAAACTTCTAGAATTTTTAATCCCAGTTCTATCCCAGTCCGTTCTTTGTGGAGAACTCCCTCAAGACGCGATATTTTTTATAAACTAGGTATGAGTCCAATCCAACCTACATCACCACATGTACCTGTTACTTCTACTGCTTATACAATACCTCAAATTTTTTTTACTGGCATGACAAGTAATATTGATACGGTTTCATATCCGTTGTTGGTTGGTACACATACAATTCTTCCTAGATAGTTCACTAGCTCTACCACAGTCCCACAAGTTGCACCTTTTTCTGCCGGAAGTTCGGTAATAATTCAAGCTTCTATTGGAACACCACTTCCATCTAGACCGAATCCATCTCTTCCACCTGGGTATAATGCTCTTAGTAGTTCTATTACTAATCCTACCCAGGGTCCATCTAGAGGACCTAGTCTTTTTGTTCCACCTGGGTATWATGTTATTAGAGGTTTTATTCCTAATCCTACCYAGGGTTTACTCGGAGGGCCTAGTCTTCCTCCACCACCTGGAGGATCTAATMTTCTTGGACTAAGTAGCTCCAATTTGTTTGGAGGCATAAGTCATCTTGTTACTTCTGATTTTCAACTTCCTGTTGGAGGMTACTCATCTGGGGGTCCAACCCAAGTTGGGGGACAACCTCAAGTTGGGGGAMAACCCCAAGAAGGGGGACACAATCCAGTTTATGGGAAYAAATTATTTTGTACCCTCTTATCTCGGGCAACCTTTTCCAGGCACTGTAAACCCTACTTGGGGTCAAGCTTTCCAATCCAATTCTCCTTTCCAAGGAAGCATGTCAAATCAACAAGCTAATGTTGRCTACTTGACTAAAAATCCTCCTCAACCRAATTTGACTACACCCTCTAACTATTTTCAAATGACTTATGGTCCTACTAGTATACCTATGGGATTACCTCCCCAAAGTTATTAGTTTCCTCAAGTTAACAGGCAGTTTCCATTTCTAGCTACTTTGGATTTATCAGATTTGTCTYGAATTTTGAATGATCCTATCTTACATTCTCCTTTTTGGTCGGTTATACCCGCTAAAGTACCATCGGACATACCAAAKTTTGACGGTCAATCGGGAGAGGATCCAAACAATCATGTCATGAAATTTCATCTTTGGTGTTCATCCAACTCCTTGATGGATGACTCCATACGACTATGTCTTTTCCAACGCACTCTTACAAGTTTGGTTTCCAAATGGTACATCAAATTTCCAAGAGGTTTCTTCAATGATTTCAACACCTCAGCCATGGATTTCTTGACACATTACCAACCACTTATATGGTATGAGACAAGAGTGGAAGTTTTAAGTTCATTTAAATAATCCTCTTCTACCCACATCTCATATCATATTCATGAGTGGAGGAGGAGAGGACGATTAATAAAAGTTCCTCTTCCTGATCAATTATTGGTTGAGTGGTTCACAAAGTCACTCATTGGTCCCATAACTCATGATGTTGCCATGGGAAGTGTCGTCATTGAAGAATAGGAAATCAGTCCTGCCCAATACTTGGATCTCATTTATTCTCAAATGAGCACATTGTATGACTTGATCCTTGACGCTCCTTTCCCATCTACAAATCCAACCCCAATGCTTCCGGTAGCATCTCATGTTGTTGATGGTGTGATTGACACTTTTCATATAGAGACTCAAACAAAACAAGTCAATCATTCCAATCCCAAACCTACTACTACCAGTGTATAAAATGCTACTCCTCCTGTTGCTTCTTCTGGTAAAACCTCTGAGGTGAATACGGTCCAATCTACGACTACCAGTAAATCTCAAAATAAGAAGAAAGGGAAGGGTAAGAATAAAGAGGATAAAACTAATAATCAACAACGAGATAAACCAAAAAATCAACTTTTTGATGATAAAGAAAGGAGAAAACCTCATTATCCTTGCCTTATTTGTGGCGAGGACTTGTTGAGCACTCAACACACCCTAAAAGCCTTATCAAATTTTGTCACTATTTGGGTACCACTTGTTTTCTTCACTGTCTAACTCGATTTCATTTTGGGAAATGGTTTATCTTTGTTTGTTTTCATGTCTCTTATCACCTACTCAGTTTTGTTTGAACTTTTGAAACCTCATGTCTAAAAGACCTTAACACCCAAATTAAGAGTCGACATCTAAATTATGCACCTAATGTGCTCAGTTTCGGCGTCGGAAAGAATTCAAGTAAATAAGGGAACCACACAAAGATAATAGTCATCGAGCACAGATTCTCATCGGCATCGGCATAAGGCGGTTTTGGGTTCACATAAAGGTTTGAGAGATATTCGATCCACTTCGGCATCGGTAAAATACAAGAAAGACAGACATTAACAAAGGACGTAAAGAAATCGTTGATAGTTGATGCCTGATGCACTTTATCGGGATCAGCGAAATTTAGAAATATCACAGTAATCATTTTGACCGAGATAAAGTTATCTTCAATCGTCGATCCCCGATGCGTTTTTGGCATCGGGAATTTTTTGAGGGACCCAATTCGAGAGCACTTGGGGAGGTTTATCGCCGATTGTCGATCCTTGACACTTTCCAGCGTTGATAAGTTAGGTTTGGGTTTTAGAAATGAATGGTATAAAGAAAGTCTCGACTCTGACTGACACGATCGAATGAAGTCACTAGTCTCAAATGCCACGTGTCTTTACCACGTAAGTGGGTCGAACAACCTAGTTTTATCCCGAGTTATTTTTAGATTCCTTGAGTCCTAGTCATGCCTCTAGGCAGCTTTGCCACGTCAACTCTATACAACAAGATCGATTGGCGTTGGAGCTTTTGCAGGGAGATATCAACGAAAAAGTTTGAAGCACAATCCCGACCCCCGATCCACCAACTAGACTAGCGAAATGATGGGATGTTTGCGACATAAGATATGATCGGATTTGGACATTTAATAGAACATTTAATGCTTGATCCCGAATTAGTTGCTACCCGTGGACCGATTAGACGACAACATTTTGAAATCACCGATAGACCACATTACCACCTGCGTCTGCATCGTCAACCCACGATGAATTTAAGTTTAAACATATCTGAAGATATGACGACAAATTTGATGAAATTTCACTCATAACCCGAATTGAATGGCTGATGTGACAAGGTAGGTTCATGCATGTTTAAATATCTAGAACGGTTTTGAACAAATTCATTTTGCGTGTAAGTTGAATACTAGAGCGTCCGGAGGAGAAAAGTGAGCGTCTCGAGACTGTACTGACCCTTTTTATTATCAAAACTAGGTTTAACAAGATTCATAGGTAAGATATTGTCGAGAAATCCAACCACCAAATGCTCATCGAGAGCACCACAGTTGAAACAAGACGATATAGGTGAAGGTTCTTCTCTGGGAACCGCGAGGTAGTTGGACTATGCCCTTAGGGCGGATCCTATCGTCAAAATAGCAACAAAGAAAGCTTTCGTCAGGGCTCTGGCCTTTGGTGATACAGAAGAAAGCACTGGATCCAAGGTATCACTCCCACATTGTGGGGATCTCTTCAACATAATTAGCTGAGAAGAATACCTGGAGTATATCCCACACAACGACCCATACGTAAGGGCACTCGATGACCAGGTGTTCACCAACATCCGACGGTCATATTTACACATGGTGGCAAGAAGAACCCCCATTTTCCCATGCATAGAGGTTCTGAAATGGCTCATCGACCATACAGACATGCATAAGTGCTTGATCAACGATGAGAATGGCAGATGCATCGGATTTTTCCTCCCGACAGAAGTCCAAAAATACTACAAGCTCATGGATCCAGAGGAGTGGTTCAACACGGACTTCGTGGTGAAGTTCTATGAATTCCATGACACCAGCTGGTTGATGGCTTCATGGTGGAAGGAATACAAGAAGTTCACTAACCGAAGCAATGGTTGGTACAAAATAATCAACCAGAGGAAGCCATACATCTATTTGATGTCTCTCATCTGTCGGCTATACGGAGAAAAGGATTGCTCCAAGTTTTTGGAAGCATGGATTCCTTTGACGTACACAGTAGCGATCGTCGGGAGCAGCTTTAACTGGGGAGCGATAATCTCAAAACAATTGAGCGTCTATGTACAACAGGCTCAGACGCCTAAGGAAGGGGAGGCACCCACTTTCTACATGGCCTCGTACCTACTCGATGTCATGTGCGCAAGGAACGTCTTCATCGGCATGAATCTAAGTTGGCATGTTTTGGAGCTCCTAGTTCACGTCTACTTCAACATACTATGGGAGAACAGGTACAAGAAGTCTTATGCACTCATCTGCGATGAATTCATCGCTCGCATTTATTTTATTATTTTTAAGAAGGAATGCCCAAGACTATCTGCGGCAACCAAGAAAATGATAGCAAAGGTAGGCCATTGGTATTTAGATGAACACTCAACCTATATCAGAGTGTTCAGGGCCACCAAAGCACCACATCTCATACCCACTCATGTCCAAGACCGACTCATTGTGGGAGAAATCTGTTATCAGACAATCCTGCAGGGTTATAATGCCACATTGGTCAAAGATAAGAAACATGCTTTCATACCCTGTGGTTTTCATATAGGGTTTTATCTAGTGAAAGATACTGCTCAAGACAAACTAGGAGGGATGAGCCAACTTGAATTTAGGTTCCCGATAGGATGATTCTGCAAGCACAACCCTAAAGGCCTGGTCCTCCAACATGCTTCACAAGTATCATCCTGCTGGTCGTATGCTCATGATAAGTTTGAGGACAAAATTTTCATAGAGTGCACCCAGGACTAGGATGAGGTGGTGCAGAGGATGGCCAACCCAAACATGACCAGGTTCAAGGCCATGAGCATGGACGAACATGTGGAAACGATAGAGCAATCAGCTGAAGAGGCCCTCAGGGCCAGGGAAGAAATCAGAGCGACAGAGACAAGAGAGGCACAAAGAAGGGGATTACTCTTGACACAAGGGGTGCATAGGATCATTGATCAGTTGAAAAATGACCTTGATCTGATAGAAATGACGAGGATCCCAGCTGATGACCCAGTCGAAAGACGAGGAGAACCAAGTAGCCCGAAGACAATACAGATTGAAGAAACCACTGCGTCAGATAACCCTGAAGCTCCACCACCACAGGGCAGATCACTAGGGGAAGTATCAGCTCGGCCCGAGATAGTGAGGACATCAGGAAGAAAAAATATACCAAATCCCTTTTTCGATTTAATAACCATCTACGATGATGAGGAGATTTCAGAGGTGTCCCTGGTCACTTTGGTGAAAATAACAGAGGAGAAATAACTTGAGAAAGCATCCACCCCGGGTCCCGATGCTCCAAGTCAGAGTCGTCCACAGATCGAGCATGAGGTAGAAAGTTCCTTGGATGCTGAGCCACTCGACATACCGAGAACCCCAATGGACAGCTCGAGGGATGAGCTAGGATTGGGTGAACAAGAAGAAGAAATTTCACAACAGGAAATCGACATCTCAATAGTTGATTACCAAGTAAGTACCGAACCTGCCCATGATTCCTCAGTTTTGGCGAGTACTTTACAACCCGATGAAAAACAACCGAAGGTTGAGCCATCAGACATAGAGAAGAGGTTCAGGAACCCAGTCTTGAATAGATATACACCGTTGGGAGCCTGGGAAACACTCTTACTTGGGGAGAACAAAAAATACCTGAACATGTGGATGAGGTCACCGATATACAAGCAATAGCCTACGACCGAAAGAGGAAATCCATTGTGAAGAGAACCACCAAGAAAAGGAGGCTTACTTTGGATAGTTCGATCCTCATCACCACAAAGGAGAAATTGATCAGCACAGAGCATGCCAAGATGTCCGAGATTATCGGCGCAGGGATGGAGATTACAAATGCCACCCTGGATAGAGAAAGGAAAGATGAAGAGGAGTTGGTCCCTGCGCTAAAGGATTTGGAGCATCTGCGCCATTTGGAGAAATATTATCATGACTCCACACATGCCACAATATTTTTGAGAAGTGAATTCCAAGATGCCTACAACATATTCACAAATGAACGACATTTTTTACTGAAGGGATAACCGACCTCAAAGAAGACACTCTTATGGCACTAGCGACCTGCAGAGATGTGGAAAGATGGTACGAGAAGGCCCACCAAGAAGTGGAAAAAATTGATAACATCAGCGCGGTTCAAAAAGGCTGAGACACCGAAGAGCACGACATTCGGGTGCTGAGGGACAACAACATAGATCGAATAAGGAAAACAGTCGAATACTGGGTGAAAATAGCCCAAGAACCTCAGCAGGAGATTCAAGAGAAATGGGTCA
>SNQJ01S0189438.1:0-15413 GCA_010110895.2 Picea sitchensis | reverse complement strand
TTTGAAGAATATTTGGGACAATCATTCAAGCATATTCAAAGGAGAAGATCATGGAGATTTTGATAGGATATCTTATCCAAGATATTTGTGGAGGATTTGAAGGAATAAGTTGAGAGAATAGTGGATTTGTAATTATGACACTCTTCAATACTTTCATGTATATAAGAGAGTTCTCTCTCTTCATGAAGGGTCAAGTAATTCACAATGGAGGAGGTTATTCATAATGGGGGATGTAATTCATAATTTAGTCTTGTAATTAGGAGAAGGGGATTCTTATCCTTGATTCTTTCATTGTTATTCTTTCATGCTTTGTAATTTGACTCTTCTAATATAATTTGAGATTGATATATTGTGTAAGCCCACATATGTCTCTTGTCATTCAAATCTTCACATGTTGTATTGCTTTCTTATATTAATTTCCTACTTTCCTAGTTAGTCTTTCAATGTTTTCCTAGCTTAATTTCATTTCCGCAATTTAGATTAGATTACTTCTACTTCGGTCCTACATATATAGTGCATGTGATTCGTAAGCCTACGAACCACGGATTGACAAATTAAATAGTTGGGAAAGTACTACAATGGAATTAAACGATAATATTTCCGCCTAACACAGTTGAGATTATGATGAAAATTGATTCTAAAATATTTGTATGAAGGAACTTCCTCCAATTTGTTATTCTCATATACAAAAGTATCGTGGGTGATATTTTTGGATTTAATTATCATAACTTTTATTTTGTTAGTCTGAATAGTCATACTTGTATTGGAGAATAAATCCTTGAGGATTCTTAGTTTTTCTTTCCAAGTTCGTAGGTACTCCTTGCCATAACAACAATATCATCAACATAAAGAAGAAGAATGATGACTATACTAGAGAGAATTGGGTTGACATGGCCTTATTTTTCCAAACAATATTTTAATGTGTCAATGCACATGCCAAAAAGGGTTGTGGACAAGGGATAACCATGCTTAAATTCAATATTACAGTTAATTTATTCTAACAAACTCTTAGTGTTCCTAAACTTGACAACAACATTCTCCTACAACTTTGCCACAACAACCCTCAACTCGAAAGGAGTGTTTAACTCTTCCAACCTATTCAAAAGGTTTTTCCTAGGCACCATATAAAAAAAGATAATTAAAGTCAATGAAACAACAAAGGAGATTTGTTTTATTATTGTGAAAATCCTCCGCAATGATCCCAAGTGTAACAAGGTGGTCCACAATTAAATGATAGCTACTAAATCTTTCTTGGCCTTTATCTCCTTTTCCATGGATTTATAGCCATATGCTTATCTTGTTTTCTAAAATAATTCCATACAACTTTGCTAAAATGAATCTAATCATAATGACCATATAGTTATAGCAATCGATTTTATCCTCAATATTCATGTTGAGAACTTATTGACTACTAAACTGAATAGCTTGTGTATGTGAGGGGTGAGGATAGGCTTGTGATTTTTAAGATTTTAGCTTGGTAGACTACAATGGCCTTAGCATTCCCATTTGCAAGTTTTAACCCAAAAATCTATGTCTTGCATAGAAAAAACTTCATCCTATATAGGAACATTTGGAATGGTGTCCATGGAATTAGAATATTTGTATATACTTTTAAGGTATGAATTCCAATGGTTTAGGGGAATCATATTATTTTCTTTATACTTACAAGTTAGAATTTGCCTCCATAACTTCTCAGGATCAAATTTAGATAGGTGCAAAAGATGCTCTTGATTTCTATTAATATAGCATCTTGATTTCCTTTTAATTAGGAATTTGTATGTATTTATCTTATCAAGGTTTAAGGAATCATTAAAAGAATTCCTAATGGATTTCCTAGCATTTTTACACTCATTGTCATATATATAAATTAATTCAAAGTAGAGTTGAAATGTGGCACCCACACACACATATATAGAAACACACACACAAGATAATGATAATGATGGTGGTGGTTAAAGTCCATTAAGAACAAATTCGATATATATATATTGGTCTCAATGGACTATATCAAATTTGGTCTTAATGGACGTTAGCCACCATCATCATTATCATTGGCATGTGTGTGTGTATACAGGGAGAGTATAGAGGGAGAGAGAGACACACACATGCACACACATATCATGGGCCTTATTTATTTACATGAGGTAGGTGGGCCTTTTGTCCGATGACGACGTTATAGCTGAGGTGGGAAACACAGATCACTGTTTTTTATACAATCATGGAGAGACTGGAAAGGAAAAATGTACTACTATTATATTGTTGAGGACAATCAGGGAAGAACTAAGGTGGGACACAGAGTTCATATGAAGTTCAAGTAGAGCCTTATAGCACAAGGGCTCTAGCACAAGGGTTTTCCAAGCAGCTGCAAATCCTTCAGGCCCACACGTGCAGTGAAAGTAGGGTTCATGGATGAATACCTAAAAGGGGTTTCGGGAATACCCGTGAAGCCATGGACCTTAAATTCAAATTGTCAATGATCAGCTCTGTCGTCACCACTCTCCGGGAGGCTCCAGATCGTTTCTTACCCACCTTATGTTAGAGATTATTGTTGAAATGTTATACTTAGGCAATTGTTAGAAGAGATTTCTGCTAGAATAGTGTTTGGGTGGTTTTCAGATCCACATATTCAAGAGACTGTTAGGGGCTATCGTAGCCTATATAATTGTAAGCAATTTATCAAATTATGTTAGCTTAGACTCACTTGTGATATTCCCTTGTGGACTCATTGTTATTGAGATTGATCTTTTTTAGTTTTTAATTTGCTATTAGAGCCATGTAGACAGGACTGTGGATAGACGTGAAGGTTTCCTGGTTTGGAGGAGATCAAGCATGTTGATTGTTGATCATTGCTGCGTGGAGGAGATTGCGCCTGTTGGTGAAGGATCTGCAACATGGAGGAGTTCGTTGCCATCATTTCTAGTGAAGTTGCAACTTCCATCGTATAATTCCAGAGTAGAGAAGCTGAGGCGTGAAAGAGTCGTGGGCATTGTGGTGAAGTTGAAGACGTGTGATAGAGCATGTGTAGGATTGTTGCTGCCAGATTCTTGTTGCTCGCCTGTGTGGAGTGCCAAAGAGGTATAGCTCATTGATTCCAGCATAAAGCCTGGATGGAGGAGTCTGGTGAACCCGACGAATTTAGATCGAGTCAATCGCAGGCCGTGGAAAGTTCGAACAAGAGTTTGTCTCGTCGGTGATTGGCAAAACTTGTCATTAGAGATTGCAGTGTTTAATTTGTTCAGTTTTTTTTAATTTGTGAAATCGACGTGAAGGTTGCAGTTGTTGTGATCCACGTGAGGCGAGGACGTGTGACCAATGTGAGAGAAAGATTGAGTGAAAAAGGAGACCTGCAACTTGGTCGCTATGTGCTCCCTCCACATGAGAAGATACAACCACACATTGTTTTTGTATAGCCGTGAGAAGATAGATTTGCGCTGCTGTTGTATACCAGTCCGAGCATCACAGTGCCCCTTCCTGAGAGAATGTTTGGTTGACTTCTGGTGAGAGTAGACTTCTTGCTTGGTCAAATCGAGACCTTGGACCTGCATACAACCTGTTGACTGCAGTGTTTGAATACATCGCATATTAGTTATTGGCTTGAGTGTGTCATCCACATAGTGAGAAAGAGATGTGTGGCCTGCTAAGTCTGGCACATAATTTATTTCCGTGATCGAAATCGATACCTGGGAGAAGGAATTTGTTTGTGTGAATTCAACCATTCTCCTTTCTATACAACCTATGCATGAAATTTGTAGTGTTATGAGAAGTTTAAAGGAATTTGTTGAAAGAAGACTCAATGTGAAGGAATGGGTCATCAAAGAAGATTGAAACAGTTCCAGAGAGATCTGAGACAGGTCGAGAGGAAGAATCAAAGGGAAGAGACAATACATTTTCGAGATCAGTATGATGTGTTTCCAGAACCTGCGTTTGAGGAGAAGAATGTTGAGCTAGATATGAATGAAGAATTTGATTAATTATATGAAATAGTGATGCCAAATCTGCCATTCTTCTCAGGTATAGATTATGAACCTTGGGCAACTGAAATAAAAAAAATTTCTATGGTTAGTAGATTTACTGCATTATGATCAGGAAGATAGTGTCAATTTCTATGATAAGAGAAGAGGTGAAATAGAATTAAAACTTATTATATCAGCAGTGGATGAAAACATATTGTCTAGTATTTTGCTTGAATTTGGTGAAGTAGGTAGCCCAAAAATATTTTGGAATATTCTTGAAATGAAGAAGTGGAGCAAGGATGATGAAGTTCATGAAGATATTGATGTTGAAAATGATGATTGTGTTGAAAACTTTGTAGATGAAATAGAGACTGAAAATGATAGCATTGAAATTGCAATGATTGATGATGAAAGTGTGTTTGTAGCTGGTAAAGACAAGAGTAAAACAACCCATGAGAATGAAAGTCTTATGGAAGAAATTCTCTTTGAAACAAAGACATATGAAGTCAAATTTGATGAAAACTATTCATCTCATGAAGAGTGGTCAAATATATTGCATTAGAAACATCTTATTAATGAGCTATTGTTTGGTGAGAAGAGAAGCTCATTTGCATACACAAACCAAGTGAAAGACAACCTATTTGTAGTGATAGAGCATGGTAAATAGGTTGAATACATGAAACAACCAGTTGTGATAGAAGTTGAAGTTGAAAATGAAGATTATTATGCAACATCAGAGGCAAGGAAGAAAGACGAAGAAAGGAAAACTCTCTTAGAGGAGAAAACTGAAAAGAACCACTATGGTTCTTCCTATGATTTTTCATATGATTGTAGCAATGTTTTTGAGTGTGCAGGTCTACAAGACAACAATTCATTTTCCATAGTGACTCATTACGAAGAAAACATGAAAGAAAATGAAGAAATTGACTAAGAAAATATTGAGTTAATTTATGATGAAAACTCAATGGATATTGGAGAAGAAGATGTTGAAATTGAAGAAAGTTTTACAAAGTGCAGCCTTGAAGAAATCAAATTCTATTATGAACTCATATTGCAACAAATTGATGATCAAAATCTCAACGGTGAAGAGAAAACAACAGAGAATGGTATGTGGAAGCAGTTCACATACAAACAATTTTTCGAAGATAAAGTTGAAGAGGACAAGCATGGACAATCTGAAATAATTTTCAGATTGATGATAAACTCCAACAAGAAGATTAAGCATAAGAAGCTCAGATTGATGACAAAATCCAATAAGAAGATTAAGCATAAGAAGTTGAAACATGGAATTTTCAGCAAAAGAGGTAGACCTAAATTGAAAATGCATAGAGGCTTTAAAATATGGAAAAGGAGGAAGAGAAAAACTCACTCATACATGGAGTTGAAACAACTTTTAAGGTTTTGTTTGAATTGTCCTTTGTAATGTTTGTAAGCCTAGCTGAGACTAAGACGAGCATGTATGTTATGCATTTTGTATTAAATCCATTTCTCCATTAAGGGGGAGTGTTAGAGATTAATGTTGAAATGATATACTTAGGCAATTGTTAGAAGAGATTTTGCAAGATACCAGATATATAAAATATGCAGAATAACAGTAAAATATCCAGCATAATCTTCACAATACACAGAAATGATATAAGAAATAGCAATAGAAATAAGAGCGCTTACTTTGATTCATAAAAGCGATGTTCCACTGAGGCCTGCTTAGAGGGGACGAAAACCTCCAGTCAGCATTTCTGTTACAATAATATCCAAGATAGGGTTCTCATACCTCGACCCTTATTTATACTAAATAATATACATTAAGAGAAGCATACAGAAAGATCCTTCAAGCTTCTATTAGGTCTTCATATATTCTATTTTATTGAAAGGCCTTATTAATATTGACCTTTATTACATTGAGATACATTAATCTACCTATATGCGGGTTAGGACCTTAACGTGTCCACCCCCCTAAAAACAACCTTGTCCTCAAGGCTTGGATAATGAAGCTTCTTTGAGAATGGTAGCTGATTTAAAGTGGCATCTGTTAGGTGCTATATCTCCACTTTGTACTACTTACTTCTTGATGGTTCTCGGCGTGCCAATGACGCTCCGCTGGTCAAAAATGTTAAAAGGTAGCCAAATGGATCCCTTCTTCAACTAACTATGGAAGGTTGTTTTTGAATTTGGCACTTAGCTCAAATCACATTCTTTAAACATGAGACATGAAAAAAAAAAAAGCAGGTTGCCTTGACGTGACCTTAGCGATATGACTTGTCCACGCTTGAGAACTGTGTAAGACCCATAAAATTTGGGTGCTAACCCCATTAATGCACAAACCTTAGAGGAGATTTTCTTATATGGTTTCATCTCGAGAAACACGATCCTTATATAAATTAAGCGTTCGAGAGAACCTTGTTGATCACTTACACTTCATTCTATTCTTTTCTGACCAAGTTCTCTCTTTAAGAATTCTGAAGGATATCCTCGGTGTAAGTGTTTATTCCAGCAAGCTTGGACCTTTGAGGTACTGGTAGTATAGAAGGCAGAGGCAGCCGTCATATCTTGCGCTACAAGAGTCATCTTGAGAGTGCATTTTATGGTGTGTAGTGTTGTACCCTGATAGTGAGGGTAACCATTTGGAGTCCACATTGGTGTTGTTTTGAGAGCAAAAGCACCCTGTATATGTTTCCAAACACTTGTTGACAACTTAACTGGATTTGACCATCAGGTTTTGGGGACAGGTGGCCGAGGTAATTGTGTGCCTTGGCAAACAACTTTCTTGCCAAATATTGTTTGTGAAAGTTGGGTCTAGATCGAAAACAATAGAGTGCGGAATTCCATGAAGCTTGAACTGGTCCATGGTGAGGCCACCATGGATCACGATAAATGGGTGGGGAAGAGCACAAATGAGCATATATTGGAAAAGGCTGATCCACCACACCATTATAGCCCCGATTTATTCCCAGATTTAGGTAAGCACATGTAATAAAATCCATAGAGATATCCTTCAAATGGCGGGGGATGGAAAGCGGTTGGAGGGTTACTTTGAAGATTTGATTGTTTCTCCCTTGTTGCATTGACACACACCTCACATTATTCTGACCCGAAAAACTTCGTCATCTGTTCATGCATCCCCGAGAAAAAAGAGCGTTTATTTCACTCATATGTTTTAGGTAGTCCCCAGGTGAGTGCCCCTCTGTAGGTGTAGCATGTAGGCTTCGAGAAAGCAAGTGGATTAGAGATTGGATTGTTTACTTAAATGAAAGCAACCTTTATATCGAAGCTCATCACGGAGCCAGGGAGTACCCTAGAATTGAGCCTTATTGCAATTTTTTGGATCATATGTGAACTTTTGTGATCTTGAAGTCGTTCCTGGCGCACAACTTGGATCCAAGTGGGTACAATGAAGGAAAGAAAAAGGGATCCTTCGTCTTAAAATTTCCGGGACAGTGCATCTGACACTACATTTTATTTGTCCTTCTTATAAATGATCTCATGAAAATCGCTATCGAAAGAACTTGAATCACCATTTTGTTGCTTGGGAAATGCTTTGTTCGAGAAAGTACTTGAGGGTTTGATAGTCTGTCTTAATTTGGGCGTTGCCCCAAGGAAATCCTGATTTCTACTGTAACTCAGCAGCATCGCAGAATCACCAAGCATTTCTTTTTTCATAAAATGGATTTACAGATATTCTTTTAGAGACGTTTGCTTGCTAGTGAAGGCCAACATGCGACCCTCTTACATAAGGACAAGTCGATTCCTTTCCTTGGCGTCACATTCAACACCGGGGTCTTTGTGAAGTCCGGGAAGAGACCCAGAACTAGAGTGCACATGGACATCTTCAAGGTTTGAAAAGATTGAAGCGTGCTTGGGGTCAAGTGAAAGAGTTCTTTTAGGAGAGAAGTGAGAGGTACTTTTAATCTTTACGTAGTTCTCAACGAACTACTTGATAATACACAGCAGAGGCCCAAAATTCCACGCAATATTTTGAGAGTGTTTGGAGTGCGGCCGGTCTTACATAGCTTCAATCTTTTGGGTCCACCGGCGTATCCTTTCCACGAGGAAGGTTGAAGTATTCTATATAGAACAAAAAGCATTTGGATTGTTTTGAGAGAAAATTTGAGATGTGAAGTGATTGAGCGAATCCACATGAGTAAGATGGCACATCCGAGTTTTCTAGATAGGGATATCATCAAATAAAACTAATACAAATGACGGAGAAAGTGGGAAGAACTGTGGTTCATGAGGCTCTGCAGGAAGGTGGAGAGTGCACAAACAAAGGGCATGACCAAAAAATCATAGTGGCCCCTCATGGAGGTGTGAAAGGTGGTCATAGGAATGGAGCCTCTTTCATATGTATACAGTGATAGCAGAAGATCAAGTTTGGTAAAAGAATTGGGTGCCACTCAATTCATGTGAAGTCATCAATGAGGGAATGGGAAATTTGTGCTTTGATGGTTAGTTTGTTGAAACACGGAAGTCGGGGAAACATTCTCCAAGATCCTTCTTTCTTTATTACCATGATGACTAGAGAGGAGTAGGGCACAAGTAATAAGGCGGATGATCACAGAAACGATAAGGAGTTCTTGGACCATTTTCAATTTCATTTTTATTACCAAGGGGTGGCGTATGGATGTATATTGGAAGGCTACAGGACAAGGGAATGGGGTGATCATGGACACCACGGGAAGGAGGAGTCCTTGGGGAGTGGAAAATACTTGTTTGATTTTTAGAAAGAAGAGCTTGGAGGTCTTGGGGCAGGTGGGATCTCTGTGGCTTGAAATAACGTGGAGGTTGAGGCAATGAAGAATGACCTTTTTGAGCGATTTTTCAATGCGATGAGAGCTGACCCTCAGGTGAACCAGCATTGATGCCTTGAAATTTATAATGGTGGCCTCCTTGGTCAAATTGCATGGTTAGGATTAAAATCCATGAGAATGGGACCCAAAGTCTTCTTGATCTGCACCCAACCTGATGCTCATAGCATGTGTCAATAACAAACATATACCTGGGATTTTGATTGGTAGTCATCATTTGGAAGTCACACATTTTCGACACAGAGCACATTTCATAGAACCACCATTGGAAATCATGATTTGGAAATTGTTGGCAATGGATGTAGCAATGGGTTTCTTGAACAATGCGTCGATGAATGAAAAGTATTAGGTGCTTGCCACTATCAACGAGAATGAAATGACCTTTCGGTGCTTGATATGATTAACTTGAGGGTTTGGGGTAAGAAGTTGGTGCCGAGATACGTTGAGGGAAACATGTCGGTTCCACCGGGAGAATTGAGGAGGGTTTATGTGAGAGTGATTTCACGGTGACCTTTCGGGCCTGAGGAGTGTCAACCTCTTCGAGAATATCTCGAGATAGCCATAAAATACTTTGTTCCGCGCCATTTATGGCACAGAGGAAGTATTTTTCATCATAGTTATAACATAGGCCTTTGATTTGGCATTCATCCATTTCAGCCAGTCACATTTTGGTTTTAATGGGGTGGAGGGTAAGACGGGGTTTACTGGTTTAGGTCGTGGGAAAAAGGAAGGCTTACCGGTTTGAGAGGAAACAATTTGTTGTGCTTCTTTATATATTTTTGGTATGCAGCCTCCACTACAAAATTAAGTGGAATTGACCATGAGGACATGGGCCGAATAACCATCCTTGGGCCGCGATACTTCTTCGAAAAATTAGGCCATGCCTCTATTTAGAAAACCTAGAGCCTCAAATGTGCATTATGAAGTCTTCTATGCGATTTCTTCAATTTGTCAAACTTATTTAAGCGGTTGGTGTCAGTCGAGGAAGTGTCCATAGCTTCGACCCTACGTGGTTGACTTGGCCGCCTGGGAAGTTTTTTCTCCATTACCACCATTGCCAGCGTTCTTGTTCTAGATGGAGAACATCATACCGTATTTTGGCCAATTCATCTGTAATTTTTTATAAAGAGAAATAATGTTCCCATTTGGGTGATAACCAGGTGGAGTCGGAGTCAAATTTGGTTACATCTACGGAGTGTAATCCAGGATTGAAAGTGATGGGGTTGAAAGGAATGGAAGAAGTTTCACCTTCAGTATTTTTATATTAATCAGGAAAAGAGTCATTGGTAGGAATCTTGAGTTTGGTGCAGAGTGCGGAAAATGCATATTCAAGCTGGGTGGTCAGTTTCGTGTTTGACTTCCGCCATTAAGAACTGCACGGATGCTTTTACGGATGCATTTATGGTGGTTTTGATGGATGTATCATGGGAGGTAATAGTAGCATTGAGTTGTTGCACTTCTTTTTGGGTCGAGGAAACCAGATTACCAGGTGTTAGGCGAGACTCTGGATATGAATCTGAGGGAATGGGCCATGAAGATGGGTGAAGTGAAAAGGGAGAGGTGAAATATTTTTTGGAGAAAAATGATATAGATGAATGTGATAGGGAGAAAGAGATGAATCTAATGGAATGAGTCTCAAATAATGGTGAAAAAATTTCAGACATTTATTATTTTTTATTTTTTTTATAGGTCTTGAAGGGGTTATACTTTGGTTGAAAGAATGTTCTGATCTTGAAATCTAAATTGAGCTTGAAGAGTATTTACTTAACTTAGCACGAATACGAATCTTGACAATGAGTCTCACTAGTTTAATTTGTTTATGTTTATATTGTATGTTCCCCAAGGGTTGGGTATTTAAGGGTTCCTCCTGAGACAAAGGGTTTTACCGCAACTCTCTGATGCATACCTACAGGTCCAACAATAGTACCAGCCCAATATCTCAGGCACTAACTAAGGAGGATAAGTACCCTTAGTGATGCTAAGGCTACCAATTTTTAGAGAGTCACTTCTCGATTTTTATTCTCAGTGACACTATAGTAGTCCAGAAGCCAGGTTGATAGAGTTTATCTAAAAAAGGGGCTTGAAATCTAGGTTGATCCATACAGAGGTATTGTCTGATGCGCTACCACTCGAGAAGGGATGCAACAAATTTTAGGGGTGACCAGCAGTTGCACTTAGATACTTATTTCCTGTATGAATCCCTCAACCATGGGTTTATCGCATGTGACATGTCTAAAATGGCTTAAGAATCTTAGAATCGTCTCTCTACCCTAGAAAAAATACCCTAATTTTTCCAAAGGAAAGTGCTCTGATACCCTTGCAAGATACGGATAGCATGAAAATATGCAAAAGCAAATAAAATACTAGAAATCTGAGAATATGATGAAATATCCGGCCATAATCTTCTGATACACATAAATGATATGTATGAAATATCAGTAAAAATAACGTTAGGAGAAAGCAATGTTCACGAGGAGCCTTTACTCTAGGGGAGCAGAAACAAATTCGGCGACTCTGTTACAACAATCCAAGCTAGGGTTCTCCTACGCTCGACTCCTTGTAAATATGTGTCTACTAAGAGAGTATCTAGAGGAAGATCCTTCTACGAGAAGATTCTATTAGGTCTTCTTACATGTATATTCTATTTTATTAAAAGACCTTATTAATATTGACCTTTATTAAATCAGATACATTGATCTACATGTCGGGTTAGGACCTTAACAGAATTTCTATTGTATGCACTAGAATAGTGTTTAGTTGGTTCGGATCCACATGTGTGAGGAAGCTGTTGGGGCTATCTAACCTATATAATTGTAACAATTTTGTCAAATTATAAATATAAGATTTTGTGTGTAGATTCACTTGATGTGCCCTTGTAGCCTCCTTGTGTGAATTGATACCGGTTTTAATTCCTTGGAACATTCTCCAGTCCACATTCCACCACCTGGAGACTTCGCCGATGATGTACGAGGCAGCATGAGAATAGTGCCTACTCCGTGGTCACTGCGTTGCCATGGCAGAAATCGATCAACATGGGTAAGGAAACGTGTCGAGGTTGAGATTCTTGCATACCCTTGTTGGAGATCATGAATCCCTATGTCTCTTCTTGGCTACACACTTTGTTGCCTCAGAAGCTTCTAGAAAAAATTCTGTGCAGAGAGATTTCAAGCAGCTGAGGACTCCTTAGGCAGTGAAATCCGAATGATGAGGCAGACGGATCTGGAGGTGCCAAGTTGTGGTTCGTCACAAGTGTTTTAGAAATGGAATCTCTTTCGGCATTTACTTGAAACTCCATTGCTCACAGAACCTTCCTCTCCTGTGACAAGTCATATGCAGCAATGTCATGGCGAACCCAGTGTTGTATGATTCCGGGAACCGGATATATAATGTAACTCCGAGGTCAGCAGCCCGTGAGGTAGCATGGGCATAGTTTATAAATGAATACGTCCCACTGACACTAGAGTGGAAGCGTCGCCTGGCGTTCATGAGCTAGGAAGTGTAGGGGCACATTGAAGTGTTGGTCATGGGGTTTCCTTGCCACGTAACTTGATAATGCATGGAGTGATACGATCCGGTTGTATATGGCCAATTGAATGGTCGATTAGAGCTGGCTCTATAGTAAATTGAACCATATCCTTGTATCTCGATGCAATTGGTGGGTAAAGTGTTCACATTACATATAAAATATGAGTCTAAACAGTACCGACCAAATAGCATGGGTTCGTTAGAGTGGTGTGTTGAGACTTCCTATGTTTGTGTTTTAACTGTAAAACATACCGCAGATATATATATATATATATATATATATATATATATATATATATTGTTATTTATTTATATAAAACTTTACATACTCTTAAATTGTCCTCTTTTCTATAACCATATGATTACTAGTATGAGTGTATTTATTATACTCCTTTGTGGATATTTTTTGGTGCAATAGAGTCTAAACCTTTTAATTTTTTACTAATAATTGGAATCCAACCAACCATGTAACTGCTTGTGAAATTACAATTTCACATTGATTCAATAAGCGTTTTAAAATATAAATTAATTGACCATGAAACCCGGAGACCCAAATACTCTCCACCATAATAGAGATCCCAAATATATATATAGTGGAATGGGCATTTGGTGGTGAAACGATGTTGTGTTTCCTTGGGAGTTATGTTATTTATATTAGGCCCGGTGTTGATGTGGTTGGTTTGTTGGGGGACATCATTTCAACAATGGGATGTATATGAGAGATTTAATCGATGGGTGTATTGGTGATTTGAAGTAGGGTGAGGAGGTGCCAACGTGTTGACATATGGTTTCATTCATGGCATCAAATTGACCTTGTAATGCCATGTGTACTCACCAATGGTCAAGATAAGATGTCTAACAGTATTTCACTGATAATCAAGATAGGTATGTCAAACTGCATGTGCCTCTTTCATTCCTGGCACGCAGGACTCATTTAAGGACCAATGGAAAATGACCCTCAAAAGTTCAGCTAGGAGACTTGCAGTGGACAGGATTTGTTGCACTCTGAATGGGAGAAGGTAATTTCTTTCCAAAGATTCCAATGATAAAATAGAGGGGAAGAAGGCCTTCCAGCAATATTTCATGGCAGCAACGCCAGTCCATACCGATCTCCTAGGTGATGGCAAGGTGACGTGATAGAAATAATTTCAGAAGAATGTGTTCTTGAACATCCATTTTGGTCTCTGTGAAGCATTGTTTGAGGTTGATGTTGATAGCATGATAGAGAAAAAATTATCGTTGATAGCATGATTGATGTTGATAGCATTGTTTGAGGTTGATGTTGATATCATGGTTGAGGTTGATAGCATGGTAGAGAAAAATTTATCTGGCGAGATGGCTATGGAATACTCCTCTTATTGTGCAACATATTAAGTATCTGTGAATAGAATGTACTTCAAAATATGGTGAATGCATTGATCACCCGAGACACACATCATTAGTGCGGTCTCTATTTATAGGGTTTATGCTCCTGAGTACCCGATGACGAGTTTGATAGGATTTTCAGCCTCATGGAAGTGGTGGTATGCCTTCCTTTGTTAACATTTAATAACAACACAAGCAATTTGCGTCAGAGTGATCATCCAAAACTGATGTGTTCTCGTTGTCTGAAGGATTATAGAATAGACACCCCAAATCCCCCTTCATGAAAGCGCAAACTCCCTATATTTGTTATATGTAACGGTGACTTCTTATAGAATGAGAGAAGAAGTTCTGCATGAGGTCCAAGAATCTATTTCATTGGTAAGGGAGAATAACCCAAAAGTTTCCTTATTTTTTCCAACTTTATTCTTTTATGTGAATTTAGAGCTTTTATTGTTTAAATAGTGTTTTATTATCCAGAAAGAAATCATAAGATTTGAGGAAAAAATGTTCAAGTCTTACCATGTTCAAACTTTATTCCACGTAAGGTTTGAAATCTGCTTGAGATTAGAAGTCAGTTACTAGAAGATAGGTTGGGTTTTTTTTGAAAAATTTGAAATCTTATGTTATCTAAGGGTGGATAGGGACAATACTTTTTTTTTTTTTTCCCTTCATTTTGACTCTGATATTCTGGGAATTGAAACTCAAATTTCCAAATCCTGTTGTGTTCAATGTTGGGTAGAGCTTCATAAATAAGAGGATTAGTAGTAGGTCCAAAATGAGTGTCGCAGGGTTTCATGAGAACGAGCCAACCCATATTATTATTGTTGTTGAAGAGGCGACATGGCGTGCCCTTTCTCTTCCTAATCTTGAATATGTTATTGTGCACTAACATATGGGCTATGATAAAAGGCCATGATATCTATGAATCCATTGTCGTTGTTGATGGTATGTTTCCATAAGTTCCCATTGATGAGATCAGTCCTAAATACACATTGGGTACACCTTTCCGATGTTGTCTCTATTTGTTCCTTCTCTGACTATGCATATAGGTATTGCAAATTGATTCTCGATGGTTTTTTCTCACTAGTCTACATTGTCATTGGGCATTACAAAAATATATAGAACTAAATCACATCCATTAGGATATAAATGGAATGCATAGTTTGTTTGATAATGTTTTCATGCTTGTATGCTTTCATAGTCCATCCGTTAATTTGTCTCTTTTCCCTATTAAATTAGCTAGCTATATGAAAATAAAAAACATATGTCAGAGTGTCTTAAAGGGAGGAATTGAGTTTAGGGATGTGGGAGGAATTGAGTTTAGGGATGTGGGAGGAATTGAGTTTAGGGATGTGGGAGGAATTGAGTTTAGGGATGTGGGAGGAATTGAGTTTAGGGATGTAAATGGTGGAAAATTGGTTATATGATGAAGGAGAGGATGAAACAAAGAGTTTCTTAAAGGGAGGAATTGAGTTTAGGGATGTAAACAGTGGAAAATTGGTTGTATGATGAAGGAGAGGATGAAACAAAAGGCATATATATTGATTCGTTATATGATGAAGGAGAGGATGAAACAAAAAGAATATATATATTAAAGTTAGAAGAGATGAGAAAGGTACTAGCTTTTGTATTAATATTATATATATGCACAAAATATTGGGAAATATTTGAACTTGTTTGGAGCATGGAATGCCCCATGTTAATTTTAGTTGTTCCTTCCATGAGTGGGTTCAAATATAACACATTGGAGAATTGGGGAATTAGAGAT
>SNQJ01S0189437.1:18270-31514 GCA_010110895.2 Picea sitchensis | reverse complement strand
ATCTTACTAGTCCTTAATATGCAAAATGTAAAATGTTTGGCGATAGTTTTGTAAAAATATTCAAATTTCTAAGGATTTTATATACTTTCTATAACTTTCTGGCGATTTTTAAGGTAAAATAATTTTATTCTATGGAATTTGGGCAAATTGTTTTTAGAAAAAATGTAAATTCATGAATCTTTTTTTGGGAAAAACCATGGAAAATTAGCCCATTTGCGAAATTTATCCCCTAAAATCATCTATGGTGTAATGTTTGTATTTGCCATTATATCTTTTATGTTCTTTTACTGAAAATATGTTTGCAGTAAATATTGTACAAGGTTAAAATCTACAGAGAGTTATGATACAAATGAGATACAAATGATCTCTATTTATACAAAAAGTTCTAAATATAGTTTGTCCACAAAATTAGGGTAAAACACAAGATAAGGGGTCAACAACCATAATATTTCCCCTTTACATAAAATAATACATTTTTAATTCATAATTTGCACATAAGTAAAACCCTAAGTTAGACGTCACCCTTCTAGGGTGACATTTTGGCACTTTTGCAAGTCGTTGGAGTAGGAGATGGGTGAGATAGGCCTCCAAAGGCCACGTGTCTTCGATCCAAGCCTATTCTCTACGATCTATGGCTTCCTTCCTTCAAAACATGCCAAGTGTCTGCAAACACCACCAAACCCTAGCCCTAGTATGATGTCAAGCCCTCAAGGGTAACATTTTGTCCTTCTTAGGGAAATTGTTTGGGTGGTATGGGCTAGGTTAGGTCCTCCATGATTTCTTCTAGGCCTCCAAAGACAAGTCTTCTTCATCCAGCATGTGGGTCCTGGGATCCAACCTGTGGAATTCAAGCCCCATGGAATCCCAAGCTAGGCTTGTTCCTCCAAAACTGTCCACCAACTAGGTCCTGCAATGAGAAATGGATACGCCCTCCAAGGATCTCAAGTCAAATGCATCATGATGAGTAAATCAAATCAATAAAAGAGCCATCTAAGTAAGTACATCCAAACCAACTCATCAAAATAAACCAATGCTCAAAGACCCTATGCAATTTTCCAAGTTTAGGTATGGGAGGATTGACAAAACGACCTATTGGGTGAATCGTACCTCAAGTTTAGGGGTGTTTCCTGAGGCGAACTCCTTCTAATTCATGTGGATGAGGTGTCATGGATGGGGGGGAGACTTTTGGGCATGGGGTTCATGACATACATGGGGTTGTAGTGTCTCACTTATGGGTGCCTTTGTAGAGTGTGTGTTGCACCTTTGTTTTCAATGCAACCTTTTTCTAAGCCCATTTGTCACCTTTTATTCTTTTAGGATGTTTCCAGGTTGAAGCCAAGGCGGGGCTTCTACCTAGGCATGAAAAAATGTGCCCACCTTGACTCCACACTGGTCATGTCTTGCTTCCTCAAGTTGGAAACATTTGTAGGGATTCTACCTAAGCAATAAAAACAATGCCAACACATGGTCCTCCCTGGTTGGCATTTTGTTATTAATTATTCTTTTACGGGTCCCATCGGTTTCTTATGAGAGACATTTCATTGTCCTTGGGATCCATGGGTGAGCATCTAGAAGGTGAATGGTTTGGATTTTATCTTTTTCTAGCTACAAGCCTCTTGGCCTTCAGGCCCTTCTTCCCATGAAGTGAGGGGCAACCCCTTCTTGGGTCAGTACACATGAAAATCCAAAAACGTAAGGAGACGAGGGGATGAAGTGCAGAAAGTGACAAATATGGCCGGGAATGACACAATGACTTGTCAGGAGAACCTCCTAGTATAAATCCTATTCCTAAGGGTGAACCACTTGCTAGGGCGCAATGTCAACCACCAAAGTGAAACATGGCAAAGAGCATAATGTCCAAGAAAACATTACATAATCAAAAGTAGTGATAGATGCAACAAACTCAAATGCCTCAAATATTGAAATTACACTCACCATAATACCTTACTTGTACCTCATGGAGCAAGACCCAATGCCTCCCGGAGGCCAACTAATGTGGTGGATACCGTTGTGACGAACCTAGAGCCATGGTGGTAAGGTGGGTCTCTGTCTGTGCAAGTGGACACTACTGGTCAAGCTGTCTATTGGTACTCGATGTCTGCAACTTGGGGGCCTTGATACATCATCTCCTTATTTATCCCTAGGAGTTGGGGATAACAAGGCCTTTGTGTACACATAAGACTCTCTCAAATTGGTAATGGAATATATACCATCAGCTTTCCAGAAAAACCTCTTATCCTCAACCCACCAGCTAGAGAGGATATTTTTTCTGTCATGTTCTTGGTTAAATTGTTCCACAAAAACTTTTATCATGTACACCTTGGGTTGTAGAAACTTATGATATTTCTTTAACTCAGTTGTTGGGTAGGAACCTATGCATCTATCCTGCTTATTGAGAATGGTTCTATTCTCTTAATTAACATGAGAGATTATCCAATCAAAGGTTTCCAAACAAAGCATGATTGGTAATCTTGCTACAACCGAATGCATACAAGATTTTCTTATGTTGACAAAGACCATATCATCAACCCCCCTCATCTCAGGGTCACCATGGGGTATTATTAAAGGGTAATCGTTTGTATGATATCATCTATACACCTCTCTCCATCCTGGGCAGGGGATTTGAGAACCTGCAATGGCTTTAATATATTTGAAGATAGGTCTCAATGGTTCTATCCGTGGTTTAGGTATTTGAACGACCATAACATATTATTCTTAAGAGGTTTCAACCTTAATGGGTGTTTGTTATGAAGGCTCCAATTGTTCCATAGGGTTTTTCCCCTTAGGGGATTTCCTAGGCATTATGGCGGGAGCCCTCCTTGGAGGAATTTTGTTTAGAAGAAGATTAAAAGACAAAAAATTACTTAGTTCATAGAACATTACAATATTATATTCATTCCTAAATTGAACTAATTCCCAAAAGTCATGACAAAGATAAATTGAAAATGAGTGGAAATCATGTGTTTTCTTTCATAGCAGAAATTACAATCTCCAACTCCCCAATTTTGTCACTGAAGAATCATTAAGCTTGAAAATTGAGAAAATAGTATTTTGAAACATACTTGGAAGTCGACTTGATTGGAATGTTGAATAAAAAAACAAGTGAAAGTTAATGTGGCCAAAGTTTGCAACAAAAACCCAACCACCGCACATAGGGTATGGAGAAAACTCGAAACTAGACAAATTGTGCTAAGGGAAACATGTCCTCACATTAATAAACTGAATTTTTCTCATAGCAGAGTCTTCTAATAGTCCGTTCTCAACTCATAATGCTCAATTCTTACGGAATAGCATAATTTTTCAATTTGATGGCCCAAATGGTAGAAAATTGAGTACTTGTAGAAAAATTGGACCCAATTGTGCGCTATCATCGCCAAATCACATTCAAACATGATTGGATTATGCAAATACTAAAAAATTAATGGTGGTTGGCTAGTCCAACAACCAAAGTTGTGAATTAATAGCAACAAGGCGTGGACAATGACTATTGGTGGTTTGTTTGAATTTCCTATCAACAAGCAGTTTCAACTTTGTTGTTTTGGTAAAGTTTCGAGGTAGAACAATGCGTATTAACAACCTTTTGCTCTCATCGACCACTGTTGCTTGAATTCCTTCTACATAAGGTTCCTCGGTGATCGATTATATAGTTTCTCGAACTTTGCATGAATTGTGGCCATTAGCCGAGTCTAGAAACTTTGGAAGATGAAAGTTTAAAACTGTAGTGATAATGTTATGGGCAACCGGTTCACACTTTCAATAGCTAAGATATAAAACTTTTCATTCCACCCAAAGTTTGGTGTGAACGTCAATAGGTGCTCGTTGGTGATACTCTTGACTTTTTGCGATCACCATGTTTCCCAACTTTCTATTGATGCACGTTTTAATGCTTTCTCATCACTAACTTCTAGACTTTCCTATCGGTGCATTTTTCAACTTTCCTTCGGTTCCAAAGTGACTTTTCGTTGCCCATGGAAGTTTCAGAAATTGTCGATAACCAAATGAAAACTAATCAAACAAAATTAAAGGATTTAGAATTTTTTTGGGTTTTCTTAAGCAAAGGGGTTAGGTGAAGAACCAAGGTGAAGAACCATTTAGTGATGTGAAAATCAATAAAAACTTGAAAGCTAAAACTGATTTCTAAGATGAGTAAAGCAACTAAAGAAAAAGTGGTACCCAAAATTTACAAAACATTTTAGTGTGTGTTGTGGACTCAACATAAGGTGAATGAATGAACCAACTTGATAGGTCAAAGTAACCTAGATTACTTAGTCTTGACTTAGGGATTCAATGATGCAACAATGCCACTAAAATAATGTGTGGAAAAATTCGAAGAAGAGTCAATCTAGGCATTGGAAGAGAAGGAATTTGCCTTCAAATATTGTTCACAAATTTCTTGGTAAAAGGAACCATTAAAGATGTGCATTTACAACTGTTGAGGGTTGCTATGGGGATACACCTTAAATATTCACTTGCTTTTCTAAAGGTACACCGTTGAATGATATGGATTGCATAAAAAATCAATAAAGAACATAAAATTTGAGAACCCATAGGCGGATTTCAACCAACATTAGCACATTAAATGAATGTTGATGCCAGAGGATTGAAATAATATTACTAGCATATCCACATAAGAAGTGGATGGTGAACGCCGATAGGCATCACAAGATCAATTGACCATTTTTCAAAACAAAAAAACACAACAACGGAGTTTGTACTCTAACAACCCACTATTCCTCATAGATAACAAAACCCTAATGTATCATTCTACTATTCTTGGTAGATAATAAAACCCTAATCTTTTATTTAGCGTAGATAACAAAACCCTAATCTTTTATTCTGCGTAGATAACAAAACCCTAATCTTTTATTCTGCGTTGAGCATTAGGGTCGTTGAGATCTTCAATTGCACTTATCCTTACTGCATTATAATGCCACTGTATTTCCACCACTTTCACACCTACATATGCTTTTAACTCTATATGATCTGCTACATTAAACCAAATCTAAGTAAGTAGATTAACAAAATATAGTCCGTATATAAACTAATTTTATGTATGCTAAACAAAGACCATATGTATATAAACTTATAAAAAAAGGAAGATCTAACGTAACCTGTATACAAACTAAGAAGGATCTAAAGTAATCTGTATATAAACGAATTTATCAACTTATATTGCGTGCTTACCATAAAGTGTGTGAGAAGAAGTATGCAATGATCTACGGTTCAACTGTCCATGCACTAAACTATGCAGCTGAGACTCACATTCATCTGCCCCTTGCAAACACAAGTACCAAGATTGATAAGATGAAGCTGATGAAGAATGGTTGGTCATGATATATCTCTGTATAACTCGAGAAAAATCTCACTGTAAATCCTACCATACTTTTCTTGGCAAAAGAAAAATAGGTTGCCTCCGTTGAGGGATTGAACATTCCAACACTATATGGAACAGGTCATATGGAATTGACCCTACATTGTCCCACCACCATATTCTTGAGCACGGTGTCCCTGCTTATAATATATATTAGTGCCTTTAATGAAATTAATGGCCTTGAACTAATCAAGGAAGAAGCTAGTATTAATGAGCAAACAATTTATTTTTTACCACTATGTAACTAGGGTCGTGGTTGTCTGGTTAGAGGAAACAAATCAATTGTCTGAACCTGAGGAGAGATCCCATGCATTTCTCGTCAGCCTGCTTCACCACAACTTAAACTATTGACAACACCCTTGGACAAGATTTGTTATAAAACTTGGGGCTTAGTTTCCCATGCGCATTATCGATAATCGAACACCATTACAATAATGAGTACGATGAAATGAGTCGATCATTCTCCGATGATATATTTTTTACGATGAAACTATTCAAAAACTGAAATGCCATCCCACTAACGCCCACCATCCAAACGTGGCAAGAGAAAACAAACATTTGGTCGTTATTATTTTTTGGAGATCTACCCATGATTATATTATGGACACACCATCCAAACGTGACAAGTGAAAGGAGACACTTGGTCACAATTATTTAAAATAATCCTTAAAAAATGAAAGGACAAATTTACAACTCAAATTTAGGGTTTTAATTTAATCTCATTCCTATTTTTGAGAGGACGACGAAGAATATTCAAGAATTATTAAATCTAAACCATCCATGTATTATTTATTAATTAAATCACTAATATTTTGGAACCCCAATTCCAATATAGGGACACCTATATACGTAACAAGCATGGGATAATTTTTTTTACTCACTACCGACAAAAATAACATGAAAATTTATCACATCAAGGTCATGTCACACTTTCCACAGTCAAATACTATAGAATTTGATTTTTTAACATATTTAAACTAGTCGCGAGGGAATTAATGGAGGTAGTGCAACTGACACGACAAGGCTGTAGTTCCATTCGAATCAAACTCCAAAAGAGGCGTGAAGTTAATGTCAATTATTGTAGCGTGAAGTTAATGTCAATTATTGTATAAAGTTGAAGAGGACCACATGGTGCTATGAATTTTTATTTTTATTTTTAATTATTTTTTTGGGACAAATCTCTTCAAACCACATAAAATTTAAAATTTATCTTGTCAAAACTAATCACCTATCAAAATTAAAATATTCAATTTTAAAAATTTGGAAAATAATTTTATATGTTTTAAATTTTTTATTTGATATAAAATATATCAAATAAAAAATTTGATATATTTTAAGTTTTAGTGGACGTTAATCATCATCATCATATACCAAACATTAAAAAATATTAGAATTTTTTTATAAATAAATTAAATATATTATAAACTCAAATTTTTTCCCCAAGTTATATGTTGACAGAAAATCTTCGAGTATTTCCTCTCATTTCGAGGACGGTATCGACACCATTACAACAATATACTCATTAAGAGCTCAACAACTCATTTGCAGGAATTGAGCTTGGGTGGAGAGGTTAGCAATAATTCCTCCCAACCACTCGAGCTAAACTCAATTGACTAAAGTCAAAATGTTTGACTTAAAAACAATTACAATATGTTTTAGTGAAAAGTCACTATCTTTATAGATATCCCATTAACATAAAAATCATTGTATATTGAGACATATATGTTACCACATAGTATAATTCACATCTAATATGAAACAAGTGCATCATGCTGCTATATACGACCTCCGAAAATAATTTTAATATCATAAAAAATGTTTGTGCATGAATACATTTGATCTTTAGAGTGTTACATATCCAGTTTATTGCCCGGTTTCTTCAACGATGACCTATTAATGGCGACAAGCTCTGTGGCTCGCATGGCGGAGCACATGGCCATGTTCCGTATGGATACCTTGAAGACCCGTATGCAGGTTGCAGCGTCTACCGGGGGCTCCCTCCACACAACCGTGGGCAGGACTTTCATCTCCATGATGAAGAGCGAGGTCTCGCTAGGGTTTTATAGGGGCATCACTGCCATGGGTTTCAGGGCCGGACCCGCCCATGTTGTGTACTTCTCTGTCTACAAGGTCTGCGAGGAGATGCATTCATGTGGATGAAACATTTGAAACGTGACTCTTGAGAATTCTGTCTTTCCCCATTAATTCAATGTCTCGAAATATGCGAAGGCTGCAATAACACTATCAATTTATTGACCAATGAGAAGTTAGAAAAATACTATTTTTGTTATATTAAACAATATTTTTTTTTACTTGTTATGTTCAACATTAAAATTGATACAAATTTTTTAAGTCAATAGAAAACTAATATGAAAATCAATACTAACTCATTGCTATATACAACCGCCTGATTTATAATAACACACAAAAAGATAAGACATTTTAAAATCATAAAAATTATTTTAAAACAACACACCAGAAGAGATGAGATTTTAAAATCATAAAAACTATTTTAAAAACTAATGTATTTTATATTCATTGTTTTTGTTTATTATTCAAACACATTCAATGATCTTTTATTTATATCATATTAAAAAAATAAACTCTGTACATAAACTTTTATATTTTTATATCTTCAAATAATATTATTTTTATATTTTCAAATAATATTTAACCACAATAAAGTTTACCTTTTATTTTACAAACCGTTAGTAAACATCAAAATGGTTCATAATAATAATTAAAATATTTTTATATTTTCAAATAATATTTAACCACAATGAAGTTTACCTTTTATTTTACAAACCATTTTAACAAACATTAAAATGGTTCATAATAATAATTAATTAATTATGGGATGTTAATTTCCATTTGGTCCTTCGAAAGAAAAAGTTAGCTCGCTCTTTTTCTCTAGGCCAAAGTTTAAATCCTCATTACTCTATTTATGAATATAGAAGAGTGTTTGGATGATGTTGGTAAAAGATTGGATAGGTTCTTCATGTCGGAATATTTGGTTTACTCATTTTCAAAGTATCGCTCATAGACAATCAATTCTATGCTTTCAGATCATAACTTGATAGCACTTCAATTGTTTGATGAAGAGGAAACTGCTTGTTATCTTTTTAAGTTCAATTTGGTTTGGTTGGAGGATTTGGAGTTTACTCAGTTGGTTAAGGAACATGGGTTCTCTTTTGCATCTGATGAAGGTGATTCAACTATGTCTTTTTTGGTTAAGAAGTTAAGTGTCTTAAATTTTAAAGTGATAAGTTGGGAGGGAGATAAAAAAAGGCATTTAACACTGGATCTGCTGAAGATTGAAGAACAACTTGATGTTTTTTTTTATCATTATAAATTTGGATTATTTTCAGACCCTGATTTTTAGCATGTGAAAAAGTTGGAAGATAGAAAGGTTCAAATTCTTTCTATAGAAGAAGAAACTTGGAGGCTTAAGAGTAGGGATATCTAGCTTTCTAGTGGAGATAAGAATACCAAATTGTTTCACAAGTTTGTAAGCTATCGAAGACGTCTAAATGCAATATGAGATCCGTCTGATGATGAGGGTCTTGGTATTTATGGTAAGAGGGAGCTAGAAAAAGTAGTTGTTTCTCATTTTAAAAACTTGTTCAAAGACCCAAAGGAGGCTAAACTTCTAGATCAAATCAAAAGTCTGGAAGTTTTTCCTTCTCTGTTTTCTATTAAGGAAGCTGGAAAAATTGGAGAACCAGTCAGTCTTAATGAGATCAAGTCTATTTTGGAAAGTTTTGCAAGAGGAAAAATTCCAGGTCCAGATGGTTGGACCGTGGACTTTTTCTTAGCTTTCTTTGATTTTATAATGTAGGACTTACTACGTGGTTGAGGAATCTATATTACCAGGAAAGATTATTGGGGTTGTCAATGCTACTTTTGCAGATCTTATTCCTAAGAAGGATAAACCTGCTAGTTTTCATGACTTTCTCCCTATTTCTCTGTGTAATCTTATTTATAAGATCATTTCAAAAATCATAGCTGTAAGATTGAGGCCGGTGTTGTCTAAAGTGATTTCCAAAGAGCAATTCGGTTTTCTACAGGGAAGCCAGATTTGTGATGCTATTGGAGTTGTGCAGGGGACAATCCATAACATTAAATCCAAAAATAGTAAGTCATTGCTTCTCAAATTGGACTTGCATAAAGCATATGACTGTGTAAATTGAGATTTTCTCAGGTTTCTTCTGTTTCAAATTGGTTTAAATCTCCAAGTGGTAAACTGTATAATGACTTGTGTAAGCTTAGCTTCCTTTGTAGTGTTGGTTAATGGTGGTCCAACATATTTTTTTAGGAGTTCAAGAGGTCTAAGACAAGGTTTCCCTCTGTTGCCTTATTTATTTTGTTAATGGAAGGTTTAAGTAGATTAATTGAGAAGGAAAAATATTTAGGCAAAATTCTAGGTGTGAAGGTTTTGGTTCGAGTTAGAATTACCTATTTGCTGTTTGTTGATAATGTCCTATTGTTTGGACGTGGGTCGATTTCAGAGTGGAGGGATTTCCATAGAATTTTATGCCTTTTTTCAAAATCTATAGGGTTAATGATAAATCTAGATAAGTCTTATTTCCTCTCTCATGTAGTGGATGATGAGATGCAATATCAAATCAAAGATTTGTTCAATATGCATGTGATTGTTCTGGAGTCACGGTTTAAGTATCTAGGTTTCTTTTAAAAATATAACTTCTATGCAACTTCTGATTGGATTTGGTTAATTTAGAAAGTCGAGAAAAATATTGGCCTTTGGTGCCATAGATGGATCTCGTTAGGAGGATGACTTATCTTGGTAAAGGCTGTTTTAGAAGGTCTACCTATCTACTGGCTCTTAGTCACTAGAATTCCTTAGGCACTACTTGATAAAACCCGCAGAATAATTTTTAGTTTTTTGTTGATGGGGAAGAAAGAGAAAGAAAGTGTGCATCTGGTGGCTTGGAACAAATTGGCACGTCCCAAATCAGATGGGGGCTGGGGATTAAGGAATTTGAATTTTTTTGGTATTGCCTTGGCGATAAAAAGTATTTGGAGGTGTCTATTTTTAGATTGTCTATGGAGCTATGTAATTAAAGTTAAATATATTCGATCTTGGACCATTGATGAGTGGTTTAAGAAGATTCCCAAAAACAAAAAAGGAGCTTCTATATCTTGGAATTGCTTATTGAGTGAGTTTCCTGTGGTTAGTCAATGTTTGGCGTGGATTCTTGGCAATGGATGGAGTATGAAGTTGGGTGAAGACCCAATAGTGGAAAAAGTTATTTTTCATAATCTGTCTAAGGAAAAATCCGTCTCATCTTCATTCCAGAGGCTTATTTTATTTGGCACAAGATTTTATTCGACACGATTCTAATCATGAATAGTCCAAATGGTTGAAAGTTGATGATTTACTCCTTCATGGGGCAACTAGTGAGGAGTGGAATGATTATGTTCGCGGTTTATCAAATGGTGGTATTTGTTTATCTGATCAAGAGGAAAAAATTGTTTGGTCCTGGAATGTCAATGATGGTCAAGTCATTGTGGGTTCTGCTTATGAAGCTTCTAATATGGAAGTGGGAGCTACCACTCAAAATTAAAATTTTTATCTGGATTCGGTTAACAAATTTGATTTTGACCTAGGATAATCTATGCTGTAAAGGTTTTTGTGGCCCGGGATATTGTGTCCTCTGTGGTTTAGCAGAGGAGAATATTTATCACATCTTATGCCAGTGCATATTTGTGCAAGAAGTTCAGAAGATTTTGAGCATTATCACAAAATCTCTCATTCATTCAAATGAAAGGTCAATAAGTTTATGATTTCGAAATTGGTATAGGACTTACATACATTTTTTAGAGCTACCTTGTTATGTATCTTGAGACATTTGGAAATATAGGAACATAAATATTTCTGATAATAAGTTTTCTTCCCCCTCGACAATCGCTTCCAAAGCTCTCAGTCAATTCAATGAATTCTCGGGAAGGAGAAATCTTAGTCTTTCTCCAAGGCCGCTTTGTCCATTTTTTCCTGATGATATAGCTACCAACTTTGTTGATGAATTTTATTCTCAAAATGGAGTTGTTTGTGCATGTGGTGCTATTCTTAAGCTCTTAAATGGTAATGTTTTTCTCCTTAGGTTAAGTGTTGGATCTGGAACAAACTCTAAGGCTAGACTTTTGGGTCTTTGGGTGTTGTTATTTTTCGCCCGAGTTTAGAAGTTGGAACACTGACATGTCTATGAAAATTCAAAGCTGTTGATTGATTGGGCTTTGAGTAAGTGTTCGTTTAAAATGGCATCTCTGTATTTTTGGCAACATAGAATTTGTAATTTGAAAGTAGATTTCGCCAGGCTGGATTTCACTCACATTTACAGGGAATTTAATATGGAAGCAAACCGTTTGGATTTTCAAGCTTCATCCTTAGAAGAAGGAAAGTTATTTATCCAAGAAAGGGTGGATGGAGCTTATTGGAATGATTTTGTCATTCCCCTTTACTAATTTTGCATGTTTTGATTAGCTTTGCTTTTAGTTTTGGGTTTTTGGCCAGGGGTAAGTTCTGTTTAGTTATTGTCCCTCTTCTCTTTAAGTCTCCATTATCACACAATCTGTACTTTCCCAAATCCCAAGGAAAGTGAGGCAAGATTGGCATAACAAGGGGGTGACCTATCACTACCACCTTAAGAGGAAACCCCTTTCTGTTTAGGAGTATGTTAAGATTACCTCAAGGGAGACGTCCCTAGTGACCTAAAGAGATGATGAAGCTAAATCAAGGATGCAAAGATACCCCCCTCTCACTGGTCACTCAAGTCAAAAATTTCTTGGTAAGTTTATGTCTTAAGAGATGAAGAAAATGTAAATGGATGAAGTGTACCTGCCTAGAACAAGGAAACAAAACAAAATATGGCAGTTTCAAGTACAAAATGATATTGGTGCTTCAATAAGACAGTAAACCACTGAAATGTATGCTGGCTAATATAAAGTTGCAACAAAATGAAAGTTTACAATAACAATAAGTATTTTATAACAACTACAAGAAATATGCCTCTAAATTGCTTGAAAAGACAATGAAAAGGTAGATTTTACTAGGCAGAATAATAATCAGTTGTCACAAGCTAATTTATAAGTGTTTAGCTAGCATTAAATGTAGTTTATGAGAAAATTTACTGCATTAAGAAGGCTGTAACAATGATCTATAACAAAATCAAGTAAATTAGTTATCTAGGCTAGGTTAGAGTTAGTTTTAGTTAGTGAAAACTAGAAAGTTTAAGGTTTGAGTGTTGGTTTGATCTCTCTACAAAAGGAATGCAATGACTAGTTCCTTTAAAGGGTTATGGAGTCAAGAATTCAACAACATTCATTTGGAGTAAGCAACAAAATGATCATGTTTATCCATGTAAAATATGAATCTTAGAATAGTAGTAACTTAAGTCTTCTTGGGATTCAATCTTTAGGGAGGTGAGCTACTAGAGAGTAGGAAATTCTAGGCTCTAGTGATTTTACTCCTTCTTAGATAATTGAAGAAATATTTAGGTGCAACCACAATTGATCAAGACCTCTAAAGAGCTAGCACTTTAGGGCTTTAGAGGCTTGTCAATATAAACCAATTAGGCAAAATCTAGCAAATAGAAAGTGAAGAAGTAGTAACTTAAGTTATTCACTTCTAGGTGTTGGAAGATTGGTTGTTGTCATTGATGTCAACCCTAGTCATGGGTTTTTGACCACAAGATTGATAAAGGTATTTGGACATGAAGGAAAATGCACATGCAGATACAACACCCATGGATGGATAGTATACATCATGTTGTTTCTGGTGGTATGTGGCACGTCACGTGGATCCTCATGGTTGAGGATAAATGAATTTTTGAAGATGACAAAGTGAATTGAAGAA
>SNQJ01S0189437.1:0-18260 GCA_010110895.2 Picea sitchensis | reverse complement strand
ATGGTGTATTGTGGTGTATTGGTGTAACTCTTATACTATTTTTCATTTCTCATTGGATATAGTTGAATGGTTTAAGTATAAGTTGAATTTTTTTTTAAATTGTACTTGATACTGATTCACCCCCCTCTCAGTATCAACACCAGGGTTTATCAAGCATGCAATTTCATAATCTTTATTATGAGCAAGAAAATATACCATAACCATTCAAAAGTAATGACAAAAGTAGATTTACATACTTCACCAAGAGAAATCATGCATGAAAACACTATATTACCAAATGACTTCACCAAAATTGATCCAAGTTGCAAGTAGAAGACTCCAAAAGAGGGGTGCACCTCACAATTTAAGCCAATAAACCCTAAATAGGGAGTCGATTTCAGTCCTCTTCCTCTATGTGAGGAGTTGTTATGATAAAATGAGAGTACTTTATCTCTATTAATACAAAACTTTGACCCTTAATTAATTTTAGGTCAAAATTAAGGCTGACCTGGCGAATTTTCAAATAAATTCAATTTTGACATAAATAAAATTAATTAGCATCTAAAGACACCTCCAAGGGTGATGTCATGCCCTTCTAGGGTGACGTTGAGGCCCTAAGGTGGAACGGTTGAGCCTAAAAGTTAGGGCGCTTGGTCTCCAAAGGTCCTAGATAAAGCTCACATGTGCCACTAGGCTCATAAATGCCTCCAAAATGAAAACCCTAGCTCTGGATGACATCCAGGGTCATGATGGTGATATCATGGGCCTTCTAAGGCTAGCCTCCATGTGGAAGAGAAAGATCCACTTGGGTCTAGGTCTGCTAGGGTGCCTCCAATGACAACGTTCTTATTTCTTCCTGGTGCAAATCTTCAATGTATCCTACCCCTGGCTGGGGTTAAAACATCTATCTATGGGCTTTAAGCCCCCATGAAGGGCCGAGCTAATCATTCCCCCATGTGTACCTACCCACCGGGAAAAGTCCTGCACCAACAAAAAGTACGCCCTCTAGGGGTTCATAAGTCACATGGATAATAACATGTAGATCACATCCAATAATTAAATTACCCAAACATGTGCATCAAACTCCCCTTTAACCTAGAAAAATGCTCAAAGATGTTATGCAATTTGACAAGTTAGGTTTGGAGAAGGTCTCAAGGCGTACTTTTGGGCTAACCTCTCTTAAGTTTGGGGTTCTTCCCAGGTGGGATCTAGTCCAAATCATGTAAGTGTATGAGGTGGTATGGGGTAACTGTTTGGGCATATGGTGCATGTGATAAAAGGGAAATGTAAAATCTTACTTGTGGGAGCCTTTGTAGAGGGTGAGCTACACCTTGTCATAAATGCTATTGCTTCCTATCCCATTCATTTCCTTTTACTCTTAGATTTATTTATTTTGATCTTTTTCTTTTGTGCTTCAAGGGAATAGTTGAGGGCCACTATATTGGCTTGATGACCAAAGGTGACAACGTTATCCACAAACATTTCACGGAGATGAGAAGGTTGGCTTGTGATGAGATCCCCTTTCTCTTGGATATGCCAGCAAGAGCCACTACCTTGATTTGGTGACCAAATAGGTGTTATTGTCATACTTCTACATGCCCATGGTCATAATAGGCCGACTCATGGTGATACCTCCTATCCATCAACTAGTACCTTAAGTGTTTATGTATCTTATCAGTCTCCTTTTCTTACAAAGAAGATTTTCACTGCTTTCTCGGGGATCATTGGGCAAAGCATCTCAAAGGTTTCAATATTGGATTTTAACTCTTGCTAGCTACTTTTACCCTCTGGGCCTTCAACCCCTTCTTCCCATGAGGTAAGGTACAACCCTTCCTAGTGTATCCAATCCCAATGCCCAAACAAAGGTAGGGGAGATGAGAGCGATACAGATGGAAAGTGGTAAGCATGAATGGAATGAATGATGAAATTTCACAGGCCCACCTAGTGGCAACTCATCCTAAAGGAAGATCAACTTACTAGGTCACCATGTCACCCTTCCAGGTATGAAGGAGACAAAGAGCATAATTTCCAAGCAAAAGTCATGAAATGAAGAAGATTTCAATGCAACATATTCAAGTCCTTCAAAAATCAGAGTGACACATACCATGATACCCAATCTCATTACCTCATTGAGAAAGACTTATTGCTACTCCAGGACCAAGTTGGTGGGATGGATACTACTTCTGCTGATAAATGGATTGCATTGAAGAAAAGGGGGTCCTTCTGGGGCCATTCTTAAGTCGTTCGACTCTCAATACTCCATGTCTAGGACCTGTGGGACTCAAGACGTGATATCCTTAGTTATACCTAGGATAGGGGATAACATCTGGCTCCAACTCAAGGACATGTGCTCACCGTAGAGCGCATGAGAACCTCAACATCTTTGGTATGACCTATGCTTGCTAAATATCAAAAAAGGATATTAGTAATCCTTAGGGTGGTGATATCACCCCTTGTTCATATATGATATAATAAAAAAATAAAGAGAATCTCTAATCTAGCATATAATTATGAGCATACATATATACAAGTGAGACAAAATAATATGCAAATGCAACTACAACTATACTAATATGAAATGCAATGGTATTTACAATGGATGCAAATTCCTACCTAACTCTACTTACCTATTGGTTGAATGCTAGGTGTAGTCAAATAACCAGTGAAACCATCAACCTAGCAATATCTCATAATACATGCCTCTGTGCTTCATTATAAACCAAAAAAATGACAAGTTAAGCACAAAAATAACATGAGTTAGAGCATGTATCATATCATCGAAAATTGTAAAGTCTAGCTCATGGAGGCGGGAAGGAGGGACAAATTTTTTCCAAGTTACACTTCTAGGAAAGTGCTCAATCCATCTCAGAACGAGATCGTGAAAAATTAAAGGCTCAAAATACTGAATCAAAGAGTCTGAAGGTTGGCTACCTTTGATGTCGTCACATCCTGAGGTCTGGGAAGGGACTAGTAAGAATCTAGAGGATGATTGTCAATTTTTTAAGGGAAAGATGAAAGACTGAGATAACAAACTACTTCTTAAGGTATTCAACCTACCCTTGAATTCTAAAAGAAGGATTTCCCCTAGAGAAAACTTGGAAAAGTAACATGTTTCCTAACTGCATCCTTAGTGACATAACGAGGTAAAGTAACTGAAGGGCAATGGAAAAACTTGTCACAAGTATCCCGCTTTAGGCAAGCAACGTCCTTACCTTGATCAATATTTGAGCACAATGGTGGTTGATAATATTCTTCATAGAATAAATCCAATTTCTCAAAGGAATACTCATCAAAATCCTCAAGGTATGACCTAAAATCATGAGGAGAACATAGAACTAGGCCACCCTTGGGTGCTTGGAAAACATCTGCAACTACATCATCTCCTTGTTGCCAAATGTCAAAATTAGTAGTAACCTCATATGATAGTTGTAAAGGAAACATTTGGAAACGACCCTCAATGTCGTAAATGGGATCCCCATCATACCCAATCACATCCCATTTATGTTTCCCAATGTGTATGAGCTCATCAATATGATCAACCATGTCATTACCTTTATGATAACACGAAGGGCCTAAAACATCCAAGGGCTCCTCTGACCATTCTTCACTTTCCAAATCACAAAATAAAGCATCTTCAAAATCTTGGAAAGGGAAATAACTTACTGTATTCACTTCTTGCTTTGTAAGAGAATCGAAGACTTGGATGACTTCATCAAATGAAAGAGAAAGCATAAATACTTCTTCATGCTCATGACTTGCCCCTACATCTTTAGCTTCATAATACAAATGGTCTAACTTGTCCAAGGATTCCCTTTAGTCTTCACCTTTTGAATCATAGAATAAGGTATCATCAAACACATGAAAAGGAAAATGACCAACCTCATACTCTTCCTTTTGTGGAGGAGGAATAGGATCTTGGATGGCTTCATCAGAGGGAGGAGAACACATTAATACTTCATCATCATTTTGATATATTTAGGTTCTCTCTCTTCAACCAAGTCTTCATTATTCTCGATAGAAGCATGAGTAAATTCTTTCTCTTCCTCATGGGATTGGAAATATTCATTAGGATCCCTCTCCTCAAACTCTTGTTGGTGGATGGATTGTTCCCTTATTCTTGGAATTTACTAAAAAATATCTAAAGGGAAACTAGTCTCTCCAGACTAAGAGTATCTGGGGTATGTTTGGGGTTATCAAATTTGATTTCTGGAGTAAAGAGGTGTTCTCCCTTGAACACAGAGATATTTTACTCAATTTGTTTAGCCATGTGATAATATTCTTAGATTGTTCTTGGACCCTTTTTACTAAGGATAAACCCTAATTGCACTAAGAGTTCATTGGTATAGAGGTAAATGAGGTACTTGTCTTCATGACAATGGCTTCTAGGAATTTGTTGTAGCAAATTCTCAAATCTGGTATGGAATTCTTTGACAGTCTCATTCTTAATTTGTTTCATGTACTCAAGTATTTTTATTAGCATGTGTATATATTCTAATTTAATACCCCATTTCTCTAGAAATGTTTCTTTTGACTAGTCCATAGATGTGATGCTAGCATCAGGGAGATCATCATACCATTTCCTAGCATTGCCATGAAGAGTGGCAGAGAAAAATTTCATTGCCAAATCTTCAGCATCATCACTAATAGGGTGGAGTTGAAAGAAAGCCCAAAAATTACCCATGTGATCTTTGACCCTAATCCCATCATTACCAGTGAATCTAGGGAGCCAATTCTCATACCTTGAAGGCATTTGTCGAGGGTAACCCAAAATTTCACTCATATCCAAGGGTTTAAAATTACCTGGGTCCCATTGAGAAGCCATGGTTGGCTTAATAATTAGTGGAGTCTCTAGATAATATTTCTAGGGATTATCAAAGGGAAAAGAGGGAATCACCCTTAGTGGATTAGCTAGGTAAGCTTTGAAAAGTGAAAGGATTTGAGAAAAAGGCTTATTGAAAATTTGTCGTTCGAGGAAAATTGACTCGATGTTCCCTGAAAACGATGCCAAAAATGTTATCGCACAATATGTACTTGCCCAAATCCCAAGGCAAGTGAGGCACGATTGGCGTAATAAGGGGGTGACCTATCACTGTCACCTTAATAGGAAACCCCTTTCTGATTAGGAGTATGTTAAGATTACCCCAAGGGAGACGTCCCTAGTGACCTAAAGGGATGAAGAAGATAAAGCAAGGATGAAAAGATACCCCCCTCTCATTGGTCTCTCAAGTAAAAAAGGTCTTGGTAAGTTTATGTCTTAAGAGATGAAGAAAATGTAAATGGATGAAGTGTACCTTCCCAGAACAAGAAAACAAAACAAAATATGGCAGTTTCATGTACAAAATGATATCGGTGCTTGAATAAGACAGTAAACCACTGAAATGTATGTTGGCTGATATAAAGTTGAAACAAAATGAAAGTTTACAACAACAATAAGTATTTAATAACAACTGCAAGAAATATACCTCTAAATTGCTTGAAAAGACAATGAAAATGTAGCTTTTACTAGGCATAATGATAATCAGTTGTCACAAGCTAATTTAGAAGTGTCTATCTAGAATTAAATGTAGTTTATGCAGAAAATTTGCTGCATTAAGATGGTTGTAATAGTGATATATAACAACAACAAGTAAATTAGTTATATATGCCAGGTTAGAGTTAGTTTTAGTTAGTGAAAACTAGAAAGTTCAAGGTTTGAGTGTTGGTTTGATATCTCTACAAAAGGAATGCAATGACTAGTGCCTTTAAAGGGTTATGGATTCAAGAGTTCAACAACATTCATTTGGAGTAAGCAACAAAATGATTATGTTTATCCAAGTAAAAGATGAATATTAGAAGAGTAGTAACTTAAGTCTTCTTGGGATTCAATCTTTGGGGAGGTGAGCTACTAGAGAGTAGGCACTTCTAGGCCCTAATGGTTTTCCTCCTTAGATAATTAAAGAAATATTTAGGCGTAACCACAATTGATCAAGACCTCTAAAGACCTATCACTTTAGGGATTTAGAGGCTTCTCAATATAAACCAAATAGGAAAAACCTAGCAAATAGAAAGTGAAGAAGTAGTAACTTAAGTTCTTCACTTCTAGGGTTTATCAAGCATGCAATTTCATAATCTTTATTATGATAAAGAAAATATGCCATAACCATTAAAAAATAATGACAAAATAAGATTTACTTACTTCACCAAGATTAATCATGCATGGAAACACCAGATTACCAAATGAATTCACCAAAATTGTTCCAAGTTGCAAGTAGAAGACTCCAAAAGAGAGGTGCGCCTCAAAATTTCAGCCAATAAACCCTAAATAGGGCACCAATTTCAGTCCTCTTCCTCTTGTGTGAGGAGTTGTTATGATAAAATGAGAGTACTTTATCTCTATTTATACAAAACTTTGACCGTTAATTAATTTTAGGTCAAAATAAAGGCCGACGTGGCCAATTTACAAATAAATTCAAATTTGACATAAATAAAATTAATTAGCATCTAAAGACACTTCCAAGGGTGACATCATGCCCTTATCGGGTGAATTTGAGGTGCCGAGGTGGAACTTTGAGCCTAAAAGGTAGGGCGCTTGGCCTCCAAAGTCCCCAGATGAAGTCCACATGTGTCGCTAGGATCATAAATGCCTCCAAAATGAAAACCCTAGATCTGGATGACATCTAGGGTCATGATGGTGATGTCATGGGCCTTTTAGGGCCAACGTCCATGTGGAAGAGAAATATCCCCTTGGGTCTAGGTCTTCTAGGGTGCCTCCAAATGCAATGTCCTTCTTTCTTCCTGGTGAAAATCTTCAATGTCTTCTTACCCCTGGTTGGGGTTACAACATCCATATGTGGGCTTTAAGCCCCCATGAAGGTCCAAGCTAATAATTCCCTCTTGTGTACCTGTCCACCGGTAAAAGTCCTGCAACAACAACAAGTACACCCTTCAGGGGTTCATAAGTCACAAGGATCATAACATGGAAATCACATCCAATATTCAAATTACCCAAACATGTGCATCAAACTCCCCTTTAACCCATACAAATGCTCAAAGACGTTATGCAATTTGACAAGTTAGGTTTGGAAAAGGTCTTAGGGTGTCCTATTGGGATAACCTCTCTTAAGTTTGGGGTGTTTCCCAGGTGGGATATAATGCATATCATGTAAGTGTATGAGGTAGTATGGGGTAAGTGTTTGGGTATAGGGTGCATGTGATAACAAGTAAATGTAAAATCTTACCCATGGGTGCCTTTGTAGATGGCGAGCTGCACCTTGTCATAAATTCTATTGTTTCCTAGTCCATTCATTGCCTTTTACTCTTATATTTATTGCTTTTTATCTTTTTCTTTTGTGCTTCAAGGGAATAGTTGAGGGCAACTATCCTGGCTTGATGACTAGAGGTGACATCATTATCCACAAACATTTCATGGAGATGAGAAGGATGACTCGTGATGAGACCCCATTTCTCTTGGCTATGCCACCAAGAGCCACTACCCTAGTTTAGTGACCAGATAGGTGGTAGTGTCATACCGCTACATGCCCATGGTTATAATAGGCCGGCTCGTGATGAGACCTCCTATCCATCAACTAGTACCTTGAGTGTTTATGTATCTTATGGGTCCCCTTTTCTTACTAAGAATCTTTTCACTGCTTTCTCGGGGATCCCTGGGCAAATCATCTCAAAGGTTTCAATATTGGCTTTTAACTCGTGCCAACTACTTTTACCCTTTGGGCCTTCAACCCCTTCTTCCCACGAGGCAAGGTACAATCCTTCCTAGTGTATCCAATCCCAGTACCCAAAAAACGGTAGGGGATATGAGAGGGATAAATATGGAAAATGGTAAGTATGAAGGGAACGAATGATGACCTTTCACAGACCCACCTAGTGGCAACACATCCTAAAGAGAGATCAACTTACTAGGGCACCATGCCACCCTTCTACGTATGAATGAGACAAAGAGAATAATTTCCAAGCAAACATCATGAAATGAAGAAGAATTCAATGCGACATATTCAAGTGCTTAAAAAATCAGAGTGACACATACCATGATACCCAGACTCATTAACTCATGGAGCAAGACTTACTTCTACTTTAGGACCAAGCTGGTGGGATGGATACTACTGCTGCTGATAAATGGACTACATTGAAGAAAAGAGGGGCCCTCCGGGGCCATGTTCAAGTCGTCCGACTCTCGGTACTCCATGTATAGGACCTGTTATACTCGAGACATGATCTCCTTAGTTATCCCTAGTCTAGGGGATAACAGGTTCCTTTCAGGTTTTTTTGTAAAGTTTGTAATCTTTGATCTAGATTGAAGGCTCTTCTGCCTCTTTTTTTTTTTGGCTATACTATTATTTTTATATTTAATCAAATATAAGTACTTTTTTCCTAGGTGAAAAAAAGTAGAAGAGTGTTTGGAACGATGATAGCAAATTTGCAAGGGAAATTTGATGAAATATCTTGCAAGTTTTCTTAGAATATAAGCACAATTGTAGTAGAAATTTGTGAGTCTCATTTCTCCAACAAATATCAATATGGCATAGGAAATTGTTGATATTAATAGTTCAAAATGTAGAGTTGAGTGTTGTATGTGCAACACTAAATTTCTCTTTAAAAGATCTTTCCATAATATCCCCATAAGGAAATTAATTCATTTGTGAACTAGAGCAAAAATGTTAGGTATAAATTGGAGTATGTAATCAAGTACCTCGACTATTTGATATATGATTTTATTTTTTAAAGTTAAGTAGTTTGTTAATTGAAGTATTTGAAAAATAAAACAAAAAAATTAGAAAATATTATTTTAAAGTGTACTTTATCATAGATTTATATTGTGTATTATAAGGTTTACAAATAAACAAAGAGTGAATTATTTTTCTTTTCGTTTCTTTTAGGAAAACTTTACAATGAATTTCAAGGTATGTTTTTTCACAATCATGGATGACATCCTTAATAAACTCGTTAACATAAATTCATGCACCTCACCCATATATAATTCAAGTTGGGGACCTACTAGCACATTAGTAGCCACATGTCCAACAATATTGGCGACAACCGATTAAGACAACTCCTTGAACTCTATGGACTCATTCATATCAAACATAATTGAATAATCAGAAATCAAACAATTAATAAATTTTTTTGTAACATACCCGCCTGCTAAAATGAAATTTAGAACACCCCACACATATAAAATAAACGAAGCGGCGATAGGCCCATAATTTAACATGCATCTAAAACATATTTTAAAACACGAATGCAATTGTTCAACCAAAAAAAAACACACAAAACATTCAGATATTCATTTACACATCGTAAATAACATAAAAAACTTAACAAACAACTTATTTGTTTATAAAATAACCAACTCGATGCGTACGAAGGACGTTCCTCCCAACCATAGGATTTTTGTTCATTTTCTCTCAACAAAAAGTCACCCCCGAGATGAGGCTATGAGTCCAAAAAGAGATCTGGCCCTCTTGGTTGTTGTAACATCCCCAAAAATAAATTATTTTTGAATTTGAAATTTCTTAGGAAATTATTTCTGTTTTTGGTAAATTCGAAATTGGAAAATTTTTGCCATTTATTTCAATTTCGAATTTCGAATTTAGTTAATTGTAATTGATGATTATGATTGTTGGGCAGATATCTGATTTGAACCAACTAACTATTTGACTATGACACTTGTATGAAGTGTTGTCGCAAGAGTTGACTCTAGGTTGTAATAGAGCCAAGCCTTAGCACATTTTAAATGAAATAAAATTTGTTGATTGATCAGTCATAAGAGACTTCTAGAACTAGGTCTGAAACATGCCCTTCACTCATTTATAGATCAAAAACGAAGAGGCCTGACATTGTTTGTCTAATTTATTCAATAAAGAAGATGGATAGAGGATAGGAGATGAAGAAGACTGAAACAAAGAGTTAGGTATCTAATTCTGATAGGTCTAATCTTTATTTCAATGGAAGAAATAACACCAAACTTCGAATATCTGAACACATGTCTGGTGTTACTTATAGCAAGACAGAGTAAAAGCTATGAACAAATAAAACTTGTAAATAAGGCAAAACAATTAAGATGCAGGTCTTGTTCTACTTACGACAAAACAGAGGAAAAACTGCACTTTAAGGAATTCTTTAAATTAGCTACAGTAGAAGTATCACTGAATTGTAACCATTACAAGATGAATTAATGAATGGAAGGAAGAAAGAGAAGTGATGAAAACTTCATAAACAATAACACAGGAAGAAGATAGAATTAGACAGTGACAATGGTGTAGAATCTCTTGGCATTCTATTCTATATTTGTTGAAAAGGAATGCATTACAAACCCAGCCTCCAAAAGGCTCTCGGGCTGTTCCCCCCCTCTTTTTTTTTTTTTTTTTTTTCATTACAAGATAATTATCAATGAATGGAAGGAAGAAAGAGAAGTGATGAAAAAATTAGAAACAATAACACAGGAAGAAGATAGAATTAGACAGTGACAATGGTGTAGAATCTCTTGGCATTATATTCTATATTTTTTGAAAAGGAATGCATTAAGCAACCCAACCAAAAGGCTCTACCGTTTCCCCTCTCTTTTTCTTCAAGAAGATACAATAAAATATGTCTTCTGCCCCCTTTCGAATAACTAAAAAATGATTTGTATTCCAAAATAAATCCCTCTAGAAATGAATAGGCATTTCATGTAGGTATTGAGGTCGAAATCCTCCCAAAAGATAACAACATTTACCATCAAATTCGAAAACTTTCTGCCATAGAAAATGGGCCAAACTGCTGAAAACTGGGGCTGCGGTTATGGTTCTTTATCTTTCGAATCGTGAAAAATGTGTATAAAATGAAAGAGGTTTTTGTTCATCTGTTTTTTCTGACAAAAAACCTCTCTCGGTTTCCTGAGATCCATTTCCATTTGCCCCAGATCTGCCTTTCAAAAACATGTGTCAAACAGAGAAATTATGAGATCCGAAAATTAAGGCTCGGAGATGGATTTTATTCTCCCAATATGTGACACATGTAGGAAAAATGAGGGAGGTTATTTATCTTTGATGTGTTAGGCACAAAAACCTCCGACCGTTTCTCAAAATGATATCCGAGTCGCTTAGAATCATCATTTGAAAATGATGACTCAGTATAGTAAAAAACGCCACATTTCTGAAAACGAACCTCATCTTTCGAGGGATTTTGACTTCCTTCCCGAGATCCAAATGAAAATATGAATGAACCAATGGAAATATTAGGATCTGTAGATGTCAATCGACCATTTCAGCGCACAAAATGACCTCTCCACGACTGAGAAAACTGATTTTTTGCTGAGGTAGTTTATCCACAAAAACAATATGCGATTCGACAGCTAACAAGCCGAAAATAGGGGTCTCTTAGCCACCGAAAGTCTTGGATTTTGGTGGCTAACAGTGCGATTTCGGAGCGCCGTAAGCCACCGAAAGTCTCGAAACCCGATTTTGAGATTTTGGGATTTCAGGTTTCGGAACAATGGTTAAACTTTTTACGTTGGCCGAACCTCCGATGGCTGAAACCCCGAAATGGTGATGTGGCATTTGTGTGAAACCTTAATATAGTGATTTTATTTCCATCTATTGCATTTTTTTCGTGCCTCCTCGTGAGATATTCCTCCATGTGGCTTGATGCGTGATGCTTGAATGCTTGGTCTCGACCGATACACTTTCGACAGCTAAGGGAATATGAAACCTGAGATTTAAGCTATCGAAAGTCTGCACTTTCGGTAGCTAAACACTATAATTTTTTTCCTCCTAAGCTACCAAAAGCCAAAATTTCAATATTTGTTCCAACATAGGCTCCATCTAGGGATGGTGCTTTCCTGTAAAATGCCAAGAACAGTAGACCAAGTGCCTTCATCCATTGGGCGACCCAAAATCATCCTTATCAAACTCTGAACCCTGTCACTTTACTTGCATCTTTTCGGAACGAAAAATCACTTATTCATTCATTGGGCTATGGAGTCGTAATGTTTTAAAACAAAACCATACTGGATTCAAAAATGAACTAAAAACATATTGAAAACCACCGCTATAATCTAATGCTCGAAGTCAAGCTTATTTATATATATCACCTACTCTAACTACTGAAAAATTCCCATTGAATCAAATGATATGAAAATGCCAGTGAAGCCAATCCAATAATTGTCTATTTATTTGAAATTTTCTCACACTTTCTTTGAGCAGGATGAAAAAGGAAACCGACAACTCCCATCTGACCTATTGGTGATCATGAATTTTCAAATCGATTCTTGTGACAAAATATCCATGACATAACATACTCCTCCATTAAATGAATGTAAAAGGTCAGCAAAAGGATCATGAAAAAATGCATGGTCTTGAGGTTTTAAAACATCAAGGACCATTCTATGTTATGATTTATAATGATCAGGATCATTCTCGAAGAGAATATCTAAGCACCCTTCAAGATCATCTGCAATGGCATCTCCAAAATCATGGCACAATCTTGTCTGAAGACCCTCATCCCTCCATGAAAAATCTGCAGCAAGTTGTTCTACAGAAATGATGAAATAATCATCACTATACTCATCATATTTAGGTTCAACAGATAACTAAAGAGGGTCATCAGTCAGACAAAAACTYAGGACATCCACTGTGGATGTCTCAAGCAAAGGACACTTTGTTACTATCTCTGGCATACTGTTTATTTCAGAATCATACTTCTGCAAATCACAGTCTAAAGCATTTTCGAACAACAAACTTTCTTCAGGATCATTGAACATGGAAACCATATCTTTTTTATGAAACAAAGCAGAGTCTAAAATCTGATCTCCTGGTAGGAAATCATCATAAATAGGTTCACTAACTTCCTGTAAAGTTCCATGAAATACATGACTGTCATCATTTAAAAATAGATTTACATTTTCAGAAATGGAAGAAGTTTGACACTCATATTCAGGACTGTGTGAAAGCTGCAAATATGTGTGAGTAGGGTCTACAACATAACTGTGCAGGAGCATATCTATTTCTTCTTCAGTCAAAGGAGGAGGTGGTCTCTGTATTTTCTGGATACAACAACAATCATTCCTTTCTATATCTTTTGCAGGTTGACCGTGATGATGAATATCTTCTTCTTGAGTATGCTCACAAGATCCAGCTTCTTTATGAGCCAACTCTTCCTCATATTGATCATCTTCATCAACTTGAGAAATTTCTATTGTTTCTTCCTCCTCTTCAAGAGGATTTGTATGATCTTTTTGTCTTATGAATCCTATATTACAACAATCTTCAAAAGGGATTTCAGCTGAATACATCCTCTTACAATGTTGATGAAAAAGTGTGTGAAAATATTTCAATGAAGGAATACTGGAATGGGGTAAAGATTTATACCAGAGTCTAGCATCTTTTTTCCAATGAAAACATAAACAATTTCATGAGGACATCTTCATGATGTACATTTAATTCCTCCACGAGCTTGTGGAATTCAAACAAGTGTTGAGCGGGATTGTCGTCCTCATATTCTCCAAATTTAGGAAGGACATCTTCCCAAATTTTAATGTCTGGAATAGTGTTTGGAAAGCCATAAACATTTGTAAAGTCCAGAGGAGAAAACCTTGCAGCAATTCGAGCAACGAACGAATTCAACATTTGAGACCAGTGGAGTCACCAACAAAATCATGTAGAGTCTATGAACTAAGGAGTCGCCAGGTGAATGATCACAGCCAATTGAATGCCTATCCCTTGTTCACCATCAAGAGATAGATCTGAACTTTGTCGTATCCCAGGGAAGATAACTTCATCCTTCGTCCTTGACAACGACGCCATAAAATGTTGTTGCAAGAGTTGACTCTAGGCTGTAATAGAGCCAAGCCTTAGCACATTTTAAATGAAATAAAATTTGTTGATTGATTAGTCATAAGAGACTTCTAGAACTAGGTCTGAAACAAGACCTTCACTCATTTATAGATCAGAAACGAAGAGGCATAACATCATTTGTCTAATTGATTCAATAAAGAAGATGGATAGAGGATAGGAGATGAAGAAGACTGAAACAAAGAGTTAGGTATCTAATTTTGATAGGTCTAATCTTTATTTCAATGGAAGAAATAACACCAAACTTCGAATATCTGAACATAGGTCTTGTCTTACTCATAGCAAGACAGAGGAAAATCTATGAACAAATAAACTTGTAAATAAGGAAAAAAAATTAAGATGCAGGTCTTGTTCTACTTACGAAAAAACAAAGGAAAAACTGCACTTTAAGGAATGCTTTAAATTAGCTACAGTAGAAGTATCACTGAATTGTAACCATTACAAGCTGAATTAATGAATGGAAGGAAGAAAGAGAAGTGATGAAAACTTAAAAAAAAATAACACAGGAAGAAGACAAAATTAGACAGTGAAAATGGTGTAGAATCTCTTGGCATTCTGTTCTATATTTGTTGAAAAGGAATGCATTACAAACCCAGCCTCCAAAAGGCTCTCGGGTTGTTCCCCCCCTGTTTTTTTCTTCTTCTTCAAGAAGATACAATAATATATGTCTTCTGCCCCCTTTCGAATAACTGAAAAATGATTTGGATTCAAAAATAAATCCCTCTAGAAATGAACAGGCATTTCATGTAGGTATTGAGGTCGAAATCCTCCCAAAAGATAACAACAGTTACCATCAAATTCAGAAACTTTCTGCCATAGAAAATGGGCCAAACTGCTGAAAATTGGGGCTGCTGTTATGGTTTTGTATCTCTCAAATTGTGACATATGTGTATAAAATGAAAGAGGTTTTTGTTCATATTTTTTTTCTGACCAAAAACCTCTCTCAGTTTCCTGAGATCCATTTCCATTTGCCCCAGATCTGCCTTTCAAAAACATGTGTCAAACGGAGAAATTCTGAGATCTGAAAATTAAGGCTCGGAGATGGATTCGATTCTCCCAATATGTGACACCTGTAGGAAAAATGAGGGAGGTTATTGATCTCTGATGTGTTAGTCACAAAAATCTCTGACCGTTTCTCAAAATGATATTTGAGTCGCTCATAATCATTATTTGAAAATGATGGCTCAACATAGTAAAAAATGCCACATTTCTGAAAACGAACCTCATCTTTTGGGGGAATTTTGATTGCCTTCCCGAGCTCCAAATGAAAATATGAATGCAACAATGGAAATATTAGGATCTGTAGATGTCAATCGACCATTTGAGCACGCAAAACGGCCTCTGCACGACTGATAAAACTGATTTTGTGTTGAGGTAGTTTATCCGCTAAAAAAAATCTGCGATTCGGCAGCTAACAAGCCAAAAACAAGGGTCTCTTAGCCACTGAAAGTCCTGGATTTCGGTGGCTAATAGTGCGATTTCGGAGCACCGTAAGCCATCGAAAGTCCCGAAACCCAATTTCAGGATTTCAGGATTTCGGGTTTCGGAACAATGGTTAAACGTTTTACGTTGGCCGAACCTTCGATGGCCGAAACCCCAAAATGGTGACGTGGCATTTGTGTGAAACCTTAATATAGTGATTTTATTTCCATTTATTGCATTTTTTTCATGCCTTCTCGTGAGCTCTTCCTCCATGTGGCTTGATGCATGATGCTTGAATGCTTGGTCTCGACCGATAAACTTTCGGCAGCTAAGGGCATATGAAACCTGAGATTTAAGCTACCGAAAGTCTGCACTTTCAGTAGCTAAACACTATAATTTTTTTCCAAGCCAAAATTTCAATATTTGTTCCAACATGAAGCAAAATATTTTATAATTATTGCTGATGGAAAAATGGAACAACCATGTTAAAAATCAGCTGACCATGACTCCATGAGTGGGGAACATGTTGGAACTACCTCAGGGCTGATTGTTACAAGTGGAAAATCAAGAATTTGGCCATGGGCAGCTCCTGAAAATTAGGGATTTGGAAACCTGGGAAAATTCCCAAGGGTGAAAAAGACCTAGGCAAAAATGGCTTTTGATATATAACATATGGGAGGAGGCAGGATGCTGCCTAGTATGCGGGAAGAAGGATAATTATCTCTTGCTATTAGGAACACTGATTTTCTGAGTGCGAGGCAAGGAGAAGTTACCGAAGCAAAAGGACTATTACTGAGGGGAGTTCTGAGTTCGCCCTCATGGATTCATGGTCAAGCTATGGGGTGAGTGGAGCAAGTGACATTGGCTGTTCCATTCTAAGGTTGAGAGGAACGTGGTTGTTCCCTTTGTCTTTCAACGAACTGGTTCATATATGTTCATCTACTCTTTTCTGGTTATATATATCTCTTGCTTTAAATGTCTGTCAAAATATATCTATATATTGTTGGGTGAATTATTTTTTGCTGAATTTCTTTCTAATCAAGAATCGTTTTTTTTTGTTTGATTTAAATGAATGAAAGAGAGTATAACTAGTATAATGATGTGTGATTTATTGCTGTGAGTTAAACTATGAATGGATGGAACAAAACGTAGGATAAACCCCTGCAAGTTTTAATTTTTATGCTTTGAATAAAACAGCCTGTACACACACACACACACACACACACACACACACACACACACACACACACACACACACACACACACACACACAAATTACGAGTAGAATCGAAAATTTGTGAACAAGCTAACATACTTCTAGTATAAATGAAATAATTTTATATAAACAAAATCAGACCGATTCCATTTTCAGATCTTAGGAATCCTGTGTGTACATAAAGATATAAATCAAATCAAAGGAGTCTTTTACTGCATCCTTGACTTAGGAAATACTGAAGGGTATACCAGAACGAAATAATTTTATATTTGCATATTACTGTAATAAGTTATACAGAGTAATACCACCACTATAATATCGATGCATGGAAAATTATAATGGAAGACAAATAGTATAATTAGTCTTAACAAAAGTTCTGGTAAGATAAATAGAAACTAAAGAAAACAAATTGAATCTTTTAACACAACAAGGTTATGGAAACGAAATACTAGAAGGGTGAAAGCCCGATGAATTCAAGAAAACAGAAATACAAAACCCTTTGATGTATATACACATTTTTGATAAGTTCGAAATACGATAGATTTATGAATAATAAATTCATTTCAACCTCGGTGTGAATCAAATAGTTCTGAAATGAAAGAAAATGATAGTTCTATTGACTACGACAAAGCTTTGTTGAACATGATAATGCAGAAGTAACAAAACATAATTTGGAGGACATACTTCTGGAAGTATATAGGATGATATGCCTTCTTTATAAACAATCTGGGTAATACAAAGAACCATAATACCATTAAGACTGGATTTAAATTTGCTAAACCCTGGTATTTCAAATACAAGTATATAGGAGAAAGAATCCTGTGATTTAAACCCTTTAAAGTTTGTGATACAAATCCAATCAGACTAAAATAAAAAAGGGGGTCCAACCTCACGCAATAACTGCGTTCTCTTCCAACAATGATATATCTGTTGGACACACCTACCACACTTAGAGGGGGGGTGAATGAGTGTGGGGCTCTTTTTCCCAAAACTTCCCTCTTGCACTAAAACTCATCAATTAACATTCAACATTTATTCATTACCCATTGCTGTCATTTATAACTAGTTAGATGTAGGCACATATCAACAACATATATAACCAATATATCATCAACAATTCATCATCACAATGGACACAAAGAACACAAGATGTATGTACAATTTTCTTTTTATTATAGACTACAGTCCTTGGGTTTATCAACAACAACTGAATAGAGTACAACTCTACAAGAGCACCAGATCTATATGCAAGACTCATCTTACATTCTCAGCACCAACTGAGATGAGGCAACAATCCTCAATAGATATCAATCTGTCAACAGGTACACGACCTGTCAGTAGTGCAGCCCGCATATGCACGCGCCCTGGCTCACTACAACCCACGTGTGAACATGGCCAGTGTATAATGTAACAAGCGTATGCTCTTGAGCAACTAGGGTTTTTCTTTGCTTCACATGCTTAGATCCTCTGCAACCTGCAATCACTTTTATTTTTGTCTTCCATTGTCCAAACTGACCCACAACCTGTCACAACACATCCAAGCTCTCCAATAGCTTTCTCATGCTCCACAATAAATCAATATGAATGCTATCTCAATCATGTATAAATAACTAATATATCATAGCAATCATGTCACTACTGACTCACAAGAGTGCTACTCACTCCATCCACTAGATCAACCAAATTGAGCCACATCATAGAAGCCATACCAAGAATTCCCTAAGCATTCACAACATATCAAACAATAGCATCTATCAAGACAATAATGTAACCATACCAGTGTCTTAGTGATAGATCTGAGGCCATAGAATGCAGAT
>SNQJ01S0189436.1:0-18226 GCA_010110895.2 Picea sitchensis | reverse complement strand
AGTAAATGTTTGACTAATTACTAAGTCCACGTTGACCAGGCCCCTTTCGAGGTCGCTGAGGGGACGGGTTTATTTTCCAAATTGAAATACTGAATTGAAATTAATCTAACAATTAGTATTCTATTTGCAGAAATAAAAGAAATTGATCTAAAGTAACAAATTATGCAAAAATTGACACAATCACCAAAACACCACTCCCCCTGGGGGTTTTGAAGAGCGGGAGCTTGTGGCCCCGCTTATTTTATTATGATTTTACACAACACTTATTGGAATGACTTATGACCATTCATTAGGGGGGTCACAAGCTTTTACAAAGTTTTCCAAAGAACTGTGAAGTAGAAATGGTGCCTCCGGGGGTCCTGGATGCCCCTAATCCGCCCAAAACGGACAGAACCTCCTTCTATCTGTTTGTCAACCTGCACAAAACAGCGAGAAAACAAGGATAAAATATGCCCAAAAACACTTTAGAAGTGTCTTGGGTTATGAGTCAAAACTCCAAAAAAAATTCTAAGTTATTTTTGCAATTTTCGGCAAAATTTAACTAAGGAACTCAAGCTAAAGAGCTAGTTTCCTTAGGGTCTTTTTGTTTCTGTTATGAACAGTAATATAAGAGCACTTAGATTTGCTAAATATAAACTTGATAGCACTTTCAAATAAATCAAACTTCAGCCTTCAAATTTGGAAATAAAATGCTTGCAAAATTTGACTTTCTTTGAACTAGATCTAGATTGAGATAGCGAATTTAAAATATGACTTCTAGATCTAATATTTGAGCAGCTTACTACTTAGATATGAATGATTTAAATCTGAAATGTATCTAAGAAAATAAACAGCAAATAACCAAAACGATTTTGAACTTTTGAGAAAGAGGAGAGAGAGAAAATTGTAGCCTTGAAACCCTTGGGCAATGGAGTCTTTTGGATGAACTAAGGAGGGATTTGAGCCTTTAGATCCTTGAAGTTGTTAGAAGCAAGCAAGCTTCTTCACCACTCCAAGCTATGAACCTGTAAGTCTTAAAATCCTTGCACATAAATTTGTTAATGTAAATGGTGTCACCTACAAAAGAAACTTGAGAGTATGTTAGTTAAACAAAACACACATACACATCAAAATCTCTAAATGTAACTAAGCAAATAGGAATAACATCAAGCTAGATAAATCCTATTCCTTCAAGATGATAACATCCCTTTGGAAGCCAATATAACAAATCTAAAGAAAATTAGACAAATATCACCTCATGAATGTAGATTGACATCAATTGCATCCACACATAGAGAGTACACCTTCTTGACCTCCAAGGTCTTTCTTTATTCACAAATGAAAATATTACAATGGTAAGTCTCTCTCAATCAAGCTCAAACTAAATGAGAGGAGGGCTCTTTATTTATAATAAAATGGTGAAGCTACCAATGAGAGGGGTGCATGTGCCTCCTCAAGGAGAGCCAAGTGGTATGAATCAAGTTGCCAAGTGTGGGAGAGGAACGCCACTTCTCTTCAGCCATCAAACAAGTGTCAATCAAATCCAAATTGAAGAGGAGGGCGCCACCTCTTTTTTTTTTGTGGGCTGCCACCTCAAGGGTGTGCTACCTCTCCAAGAGGGGCGCAGCTCCCAAGGCCCACATGCTCATATCTAAAAGATATCCATTCAATCAATTGCCAATTAGCTTGATCTTGTCCCCTTTGACCATTTGATTGACTTTGCCATTAAGTTTTCTCAAATTTGTCCCCTTTATTCTTTTTTTATTTTTGACTTGGCTGATTTTATTGAATTAAAATGCCTTTTGGGTTTTGAAGGTAAAATCAAATTTTTAGTGATAAAATCACTAATTTTACCCAAAGAAAGTGGGTAATTAGGTAACATGGGTGCTCTAGGTCAGAAAATGAGCATCCCCATGGCCAAAAATGAGCATCCCCATTGCCTATTCGGTGCCCAAATACCACTTTTTTTTAATATCTTTATTTTTTAATTAAAATTTTTTTTTTTTTTTTTTTTTATTTTAGTAAAATAAAAATAAAAATCCTAGGGGGGACTTAGTACATTTCCATTAAGACTCTAGGAGGATGTTTGGCATGGTAATATACATCAGGACACTAGGCTTAGATCATGCTCAAGCCCCCAACCATGAATGATGAGGCATATACTCCAGTTCTGGAGGGATTGAGTGAAAAACTCAAATTATAAATTCCACTGGCGGCAAATATAATTAGTAAGTGAAAAAACACTCTAGAGTATAACTTAAACTTGGGACTTAAGGTGGCTAAGACCTTTTCCAGTTCATCATGCCAACATCTCTTATTACAATTTTTATGGAAATGTAGAGTAACTAGGTGGTCTTTTTAGACCGGCTGAATTTCTGAACTTCTGAATTTTGAACAATAATGTTCAATCTTTGAAGGCTCGTTGGAAATTCACCATAGTGCAACTTTGGTGGATAACATGAAGCCTTGATTTTGCCTAAAATAGGCAGAGTCTCCTCTTGAATCTATGGTACTGCAATAAAATAGCAAGTAAATCAAGTTAGAACATGCTAAAGAAGAGTTCTAAACAATAAAAATTTATCAAAATTTTGGGAAAATTTTCCAAGGCAAAAAATGTAATTTTGGGGCTTTTTGAGACTTTAAACAAACCTAACTTAGGCTCTTTTTTAGTGACTTCTGTTTGCTAATTTAGGACAACAAACATACAATATCTAAACAACTTGATAAAGAAGTTAAATTGACATAACTTTTGTTCTAAACTATAGATTAAAAAACCAAGAAAATGCCTAAACTTTGCTAGATCTATTCTTAAAAAAAGTTGACAAAATTATAATTTTGTTGATCTAGGAAACAATGCATGCAGCCTTTAGATGTTTAAAATGAACTTTAACACTATTCTAAACAACATACAACCAAAAGAAGAAAAGAAGGAAATAATTTTATAGAGATTTTGAGTTTCCGCTTGAGCTTGGAAAATTTGAGCTATGGGGTTCTCCTAGATGTGAAGAAGAGGGTGAATGTCTTCCTTAAGAACTCCTTGGACAAAAGAAAGGAAACAACCGAGCTCCTTTGCCTCTCCAAGAGATTGATATTACATGCAACACTGATACTTGCAAGTTCTTGTATTTGGTGTTTCTCTACACAAAAAGCTTCATGAGCACATTAGTTTAAGCAAAAACACACATGCAATGAAATTTTTGAGTATAGATCAACAAGTAAATTGGATAATAAACAAATTAAACAACTTAATCCATCTAGATAACAATATCCCTATGATTAGCCAAAAGTAGCAAAGATACTATGCATAAATCAGTATAGCATAACCTCATGTATCCAACATTCATCCACACTTTTGAGTCCACACACCAAAGCTAGCTCCAAGTCCTTATTATTTTGAAGAAGATACAACAACAATGCTTGCTTACCCAAAGATTCGACTAACTAATGGAAGTGCGATACAACTAACTATATAGGAATGGGAGGTGATAACTCCCAAGTGGGCTAGGTTTAGGGTTTAGGGAATGCACATTAGAGGATGGGGAGTATGTACAATAGTTGAAGAGAGTAGATATGTGGGGATGGAGTGGAGAGGTGTGGAGTGGAAGGGAAGTTAAGGAAGGTAAAGGGGAGTGGGAGTGAGAGTAAGAGAGTGAGTGGGAGTGAGTGTGAGGTGAGGGGTAGTTAGGGATCATTAGGAGGCCCTTTATGAGGTCTCATGCTTTGGGAATGTGCCACTTAGGAAAATGAGTCGAGTTCATTTATTGGAACCTCCTCCCAACTCCATGTCATCTAATTAAGTCAAACTCCCCTTAGTTAACTCGCCTTAGGCCTTTAGTCAACTAGGGACATACAAAAAACATGTCTAAAACATGTTCCCAGTTCTCCTAAAATTTAGGAGATTAATTAAATTACCCCTTTTCCGTAATTTTAGAGTAATTTTCATTTTTTTAGTGATAATAATCCTTTTTTTGTCTCGAAAGATGGAAAATATGGGTTTACACCATGCCCTGGACCAGAAACGACTATAAATATGGCATCCGACAACATATGATGCCATATTTTTACATTTATTGACTCAGGATTAATAAATTCCATTTTTTGTGAGAATTTAATTAATTCACTGAAAACTTAAAAAACCTATCAAACCTAGCATAATTTCCAAATGACTCTGACAACATGTCCTAGTATGATCTTATATACATTGAGACACTAGACATTGGATTTTCATGCCAAGACCTGCTTGCCCTTTATACTCCATTTGGAGCTAAGTCTTTAATTGAAAAAAACTTAGAAATTATTTTTTCTTCTCATTGGGGCAATGAGGAAAAATAATTAAGTAGAAAAAACTTCTCCAAAGTATGTGTTCACTCCACGGTCTTGGGTGACCTTGACATGCTACAATCTACTCATACTTGGGACATTTATTACAATGGTGGAAAAAGTGGTCTTTCATAAGACCGACTGAACTTTGAACTCTGCAAATATGAGCATTGATTGTTCATTCTCTGTGACTCTTCAAAAAATCCAACTTGTGCACCTTTGGTGGATAACACTCCCTACAATGTTGACTTAACCGAAGATAAAGTGAGGTCACCTTGTCGCATGTTTGGACAAGCTCATGTGCTTTGCATGTGGTGTTGACTTAGACTGAAGATAAACTGAAGTCTTTTTTAAGACTGGTTGTCCAAAAATGAAGACATAACATCATGTCACACTCTCATCTTGGTGTTGACTCAACTCCAAAATAAGTGAACCTTCCCAAAATAAACTGGCTGTCTAATAGTAATATCCTCATCTTCATGCAAGAAAGTCCCCCTCTCTTGCCAATAATAGCTGATGAGTCATCCACTGGAAATAAACTTATGCATGCAACTCAACCTTATCTCATTGCCAAATTTATCTGATATGGTGCCTTTACCTGCTTCCACATATCACACTGCATGGAAATTACACCTGCTAATAATAGCACAATAAAAAATAGACATGCTGAAAATGGTGGCCGTTCCTAAAAAAATAGGAAAGATGAAGAATGTGGAGAGAACTTATAGTAGAACACTGCCAAATATAGTACACCTAAAAATGGGCACTTCTAAAAATAACAACCTCTTGCATGTCAACGAAATCAGACTCATCAAATTCGATTTTCTGTAGGGAATCCAAACATATGCTCAGAATCGTCATACGAGCCCCAAAACCCTAACTGCTAAAAATTTTAAATAGTCATTTTCTTTTGTAGATAAACATTCCAAGGCATATTGAGGCACCAAACAAGTTGGTACAGTTGGATATTGATCAAGGCAGATGGTTTTGGAATGATCGGAATGTTGTGAAACTAAAAGTTTGAACTCATGTCTAATTTCTGCCTGTGTTATTCACATTTAATGAAAGCCTCATAATTTATGCCTTGCTGATGAAGTTAAAGGGGCATGTCTGCAACAATATCAAATGATCGAGGTTGATTGCATTGGTGGATGATCATAATAATAACTACTGACCTCAATATAATGTTCCACATTTGTCTGCAATTTACAGGAAGCTGGGAATGTGCCTTATGTTGTCGAAAATGGTGCTGGAAAGTTTAGTAAATCACCAAAAGAGATTGCCAATATTGTTGCTGATTGGTTTGGTCCAAATGTGGAGGAACTCCAGAAGATGTCCCAGAATGCACTGAAACTTGCTCGACCAGATGCTGTTTTTAAAATTGTACATGATCTTGATGAACTTCTCCAGCAGAGAGATGCAAATCCTCCGTGTTGACACTGTATTCCCTGGTGTGTCTAAATTCAATCTTAAATTTCACGCCTCTTCAATTTTGACGCGGATCAAATTTATTTCCATTGATTTGTTTTCTCACAACCGAGGTGAATGCTTTTTCTTTCCATAAGAGGTGTGTAACATATCTAGAATTTTGTGAGCATGCCAAGCACGTAAGCCTTTAACAGTTGTATGTAGTGAAAGTTATGCTAAGCTAGCAGTTACTATACATTATTTTTGGATTAGAATGTACTATGGCTGAATGCTTTCATGTACATCTGTGGTTTATAACTTTATACTTGATTAACATTATGAAGGAAACATACCTTGTTTGAATTTTTCTTTTACTTGTTTCATTTCTCAAGATTCCATGCAATTGTGCTGCCACTCTTCCACTCAGGAATGGCCTCATCTCGATGAATGCTTACAAATGCATCTATGGATTTTACAACAGATGTTTTAAAGCAATTATGCATTTACATTTTCTTTATTTGGTTTCTCATAATAATTCATCAGTTCATACTACGTAGGTTCCACTTGCGGGGGGCAACTGTATCCTACATACAGTCTTTATCAAGAGAGAAATTTTAATTTCATGCTTTTAGGTTGATGTTAACCTCCACAGAGGTAGTGTGCCTCAAGGCCTCCGAAGTGGCTTCATACAATGAAGTTCAATGAGTGTCTACTGAGAAGGTTGCTGATGAAATCAGGTACTTAAATATTTTGTAGTGAGTTTTGTTTGTGAAGTATCTTAAATCCTTCAGTGAGGTGCATATACAGATATTGAGGTCTTAGGTGTTTTCAGAAGCACCTGTATGATAGTTTATGTGTCACGTATGTGAGAAAGCACAGGATCTGCAGTGGTGTTGCCTTGGCAAAAAAAGGAACTAAACATAGAGAGTATTCTGAGGATGCCATCTTCGGTCATGTGTCATATTGTGAAGTTTGACGTATTAATTTGAACATTTCATGCCATACCTCAAGGGCTCGCATTCATCTTAAGTTCCATTTCTCATATTGCAATAGCAATCACTCTCACGGTGGACCAATCACGTGGTGGCGACAAATTTTCATAACTTTTGCAATGTCTTTCTCTTTCACTAGAGTCAGATGCGACTAACGCAGCATTCTGCAGCTTTAGCATGCATCTTTATTTACGGACATTGTAAAATAGTAGTTGGAGATTTGTCATATGCGGAAGGTTTGATGATGGGGAACGCATATAAATTTTTCAAGCGGTAACAAACAGAATGTGACACTCTGCAGAATTCCAGTTCCAGGTTTGGGCTATTTTGCATTGCACAAAAGATGATTGATTGTTTCTGCCTTTTGGCAGGTTCAACAGCTACCATCTGAAATCCTGTGCGGTGAAGGATATCTTTGATTGCTAGGCCGTTATGGAGGACCAGCCACCCAAATAGTACATAAAATGTGAACGTCCCTATATATAACCGGATTTATCAAACAAGGAAAATCTTCAAACGAGGTTCTTTAAATGCAAAAGATAAAATATAATCTAATTGAATGAAAGGAAGAAATTTGTGGTACTTAAGACGGTAACTTAGAACTTTCAAAAACTAATGGCTAGAGTGAAGATAATGTTCTAAGAAAACTCAGACTTTAGGCACACTTATGGCTGCTGTGGCATACCCTGCTAAGGACAAAGTGGAAAAAACATTTAGCGCAATTAGTGTTGGATGATGTGCATTTAGAAATGTACTTTTAGTTTCTATACAAAATAAGAATGGTCCTTTCTTAATCAATAGAAATAGTAGCAACCTTAAGTATTCACAATAAAAAGTTAAGGCTCTGATTCAATATTTGGAACTGAATTTTGAGAATAGCAAATCATCATAAATGATGCTGATAAATCAATAAAAGAGCACAATTTACACACATATAGTATGTTTATACTAAGGCTCAGCTTGTCATGGGGTAGTTCAAGGTTTTACTAGACCAAAAAAAGCAAATGATTGTGGAATTCTGGTGCAAGTTAAGAGGTTACAAGCAACATCAATATAAAATCAGGAAAAGGTTTTATCGTGCCAAACTTAATGAGGGACTAGACAAAACTTGCCAGTGAATTCTTTAGTTATATCTAGTGTTATGTTTGAGTTGAACAGAATGCCAGTGTTGATTGAGAGATTGGCACAGCTGCGAGACTTTATTAACAAAAGAAAGGAAAATTATAGATGAGAAAAGTATGAAGAAAAAAATTGCAAAACTTGCAGGTTTGGTGCATCAAACCTAGTAAGTCAACATAAAGATCCTAGTTACAGTTCTACGCCTCCTGTAGTAATTCTCCTCCAAATGTCAACAAGATTCGTGCTATACATAGTGCCATTGTAGGATGTGTACTAGGTGCATCTGGAACATCTCAGGTTGCTTTTGTTTGTCTCTTTTCATTTAAAGGGATTTGTAGTGCATGCAATACTAGGGAAAGGAAAATGTCATGATAATAATTCCAACGTGAACAAATTTCAAGAAACATATTCCCAATTAACTTGATTTTAATCGGATGAATGATAGTTATTACCCAACTCTAAATATATGTTGTATATTATATAAGAACATATTTTTCTGGTTTAATCAAATCTCTTATATTTCAAGAAATATATTCTTAACTATCACTGGTTAAGCAAAGAGAGGGAAAACAAGGAAAATTTAGGGGCTATATATGGTTTATGGGTTAATTTTTCATGCTTTTCTCTAAAAAAGATGTGTTAATTTCCATTTTTTCAAAAAGATTCACCCAATTTATAGAATAAAAATATTTTACCTTAAAACAGCCCAATTTATAGAAACTATATAAATTCTTAGAAATTTGAATACTTTTATCAAAATGTGGCCAAACATTTTATAGTTTGAATATTAAGGATTAGCAAGATTCGCTACGTTTTCTACATTTTTAGATAAATTTCCATTCTTAGAATTATCTAGCAAGATTAGCTAAGATTTTTTTTCTACATTTTGAGATAAATTTTCGTTCTTAAAATTATCCCTCGAAGGGAGCCTCTCTCTAAGTGTCCTATACTAAGGTCCTAAGATATGTTGAACACACGTCAACTAAGGTATGTACGGCATGGCTTACAATGCAGTGTCTACATGTCACCTATGTGGATATTTTGCTTCTTGTATTGTTTTGTTTTTTATCATGAATTTTTCTCTTATCAAAAGTTCTTGTATCAATTATTATTATTTCCACCTCCCATTGTGGTACACCATTTGACAATACTTTGACCATTTAATGTTGAGCTCCCGTGCTCTTTCTCTTTCCCATTACTTTGTGCACTGCATCATCAACTTTTTTATTGTATGTGGTTATTGGCAATGTTTATGGGTTTGTTTTGTGTCATATAGATATTTAAAAGTTTTTGGTTGAGATTACTAACATTTTAAATTATATATATATATATATATATATATATATATATATATATATATATATATATATATAAAGGAAAATCTATGGGATCCCCTCTCTTCTTTCGAATATCTGGATGGAGGTGGCTCAGTTGTTAAACACAATAACAACTAATAACCCACTAGATGAGGAACTAGAACCTTAGTATATTACAACCAGAGACCTCACAATGCACTTTAACAAACAATTCATTTGAATTGATTGAACTAATTCAATGGGCTATATGTGTGGGAGGGGGATTTAATGAATCATGCATGTTACATAATCTTGATGATCTAATTAAATTTTTTCGTTTAAAATTTACATTGGTACATCATACTTCATGTTTTCTTTAGGTGTCATTAACTTGAAAATTGTTCATAGTTGTAGGTGAGTTGTATTACACAAATAACATTGAGAATACATTTGAACTTTGAAATTAAATAGTTCGTTCACTTTCATGGCCCATGGGTTAAGAAGTAGGTTGTAAATTAGAATGTGCACTAGATGTTGGCATTGGTATGCTCCTTGATGATTTAAGCTTATGATGAGCAGGATTATGACTATGGTAATATTATTGAGTTAGTCATGGTAGATAATATAGTTTTATTAGTAGGGGACAATGTTTTGTACCTTCATTTAAATGAGAATGAGGCATCACAACTTTTATGGATGACCATGGTAGACTTAATTAACCAAATGTGCAAGAAAGAGACATGGGATAGTAAGGCTTTTTGGTAAAGGGTTAGAGAAACCCTTTATCAATCCCTCAATCCCTCTTGTGGACATGAATGAGTTCAAGCTTAGGGTTTTCTATTGGGCATTGACAGTAGAGTTATTTCCACCTTGCTCTCTCTACATAACTATAACTATCGCCATGGGCATCGAGTGACTAATTGTGGAAGTGTGCATGTTATAGGAACTACCAATTTTTGTTGTCATGCACTAAAGTACTAGTATCATTGGGGTGTTTCAAATGCCTTCTTATGAGGATTTATAGTGTCAAGTTGTTGGGAAAACCTTTGGCATTGCAATGTGTAAGAAATTTGATTTGTGTTTTTTGATATCTAACTATATATTATGTATGACATTGTATTCATGAAGACATGTCGATCCTATTGTGTCATTTGGGCTCTTCTTGGTTTGGGAATTGGAGGATGTCATTATCGAGAGTTTTGTTATACATGATAGAATAGTGTTCCATTGTCATCTATAGAAATATTACTATGATACATAAGGAGACAACTAAAGTTGTGCTTGTGGGTACATAAATGGAGCTGGATTCACTGCATAAATCATTGGCACATATGTGCTAGCTTACATAGTTTTCTCTACAATTAATCTTCAATATATTTTCATTGTTTTTGGTTTGTTATGTAGTTTTTGAAGCAAAGCCAAAAGCTTAGTATAAATTACAGTGTTTTTGTTTGTGTGGGTTTGTAGCCCTTTTCCTATTGGGTTTTTGGTATTCATTGTACATTGGGTGACTATCCCAATTAGTGTCACATGCATCAACCTTGCAAGCAGTTTTGCACTAACCATGATCTATGGTCACAATTAGTTCTAGGATGACCAAGTAACTATTTCAATTAATGTTTATGTGAGATATATTAGGTTATGGTTTAGGTTAAGCTAATTTACTTGAATTGTACATATAGATATGTAAGGTAGGTCCTTTCTTTGGTGCCATTGTTGCAACATCTTACCATTAGTACATTATATGAAAAATTCCATTAAGGCCATAAGATCCTTTTGAAGCAACCCACATGTCTAGTTTTGGTTGGAATTTTATCTATTTGTATAGTTCAATGTCATATACAACTATGAAATGTTGAAATCCACAAATGAAAGCAAGGAATCAAATGGAACCAAAAACAAACCCAAATTTTTGGTATCTCAACTCCATGAAGTGCACTAGAGGGAGATGCTTAATGCACTAGAGAGGGAGAACACCAAGTACAAGTGCACCACACAAAATTCATAAGTACACACACAAGAAAGAAATCTCAATCAAAAGATAACACCAAAGATATAAGTGGCATTATGCATCAAATAATTTTTAAGAAGGATCAAGATCACATGATGAGATTATACAAATGCGAGCTTGAGTTGTGTATTTATACACAAATCCAGTTAGGTGTCCCTTCAAGAGGGGTTATGGGCCCTCATAACAAGGGAATACACACAGAAAAGAGGTTATTAAGCATTCATGTCATGTTTGACTAGGTTGGCGCCTTAACCATACCTAATAATATATGGCCTTAGCCATAGTTACAATTAATAATGATACACAAGTTATGGTCATATGTATGGATTACACTAATAATTCTAACAACCCCCCTTAAAAGTTAATAGGGCCAGGAGGAGATATCATTTATAGCACAACATCCCCTAAATGGCAAGTCTCTCGCATTAATACGATGTCACAAACTAGTGAATATGAACCACAAAAATATTTTGGTTAAGATATTTGCAAGTTGATCAGTTGAAGGAACAATGATGGGTGCAACATGTCCTAGAGCATAGAGATGACATATAGGTGCATCCAAGTTGAACATGTTTAAATTTATGATGATCCACAAGATTATGAATAAGTTTGATGGTATTTTGATTGCCACAATAGAGAGGGGTGGGGCCCTTTTGAGGAAGACCCAACCAATCAAGAATCATTCTCATCTAAACAAGATGATTTCTAGTTGGGAGAGTTCTAACAAACTCATATTTTCTAGAAGATAGAACCACAATATGTTGCTTCTTAGAACCCCAAAGATTGAACAATGACTTGTTCAAATTGAGGAGTTCAGAAGTCTAGTAGGATAATATGGCCCCTTTTAAAATGTTTTACCACATTTTCTATACCCAGTGAGGAATTGTAATAAGAGGTGTTGCAGGAAATTTTGTAAAGGTTTAGCCACCTAAGACTTAGACATCACTTTGGGTGTTTTTTTACTTGTTAATTATGTTATGTTGTCTAAGCAATTTATAATTTCCCATTTTTTCACTCAATTTTCCAAAGTTGGAGTATATGCTCATGAATAGGTCTTGGAATGGTATTCTAAGCCTAATGTCTAATGTACATTACCATGCCTAACATCCTCCTAAAGTTTTATGGAAATGTACTAAGTCCCCTATAGGTTTTTAATTTTCAATTAATAATTTTTTTTATGTAAGCGAGATATTTTCAAATGTAATTTAAAAGTTATTATTAAAAGTAGTACTAGGAGCCCAGGAAGGCAGCTCAATTAACAGAATGTGAAAATGAAGTTCATGAGGTTTAGGTTCAATTCCCCAGACTTACAATATTGTGCAGCGTATGGGGCCTCGTGGGCACACCTGGAGGTTATAGTGGTAGCAGGCATGAATTGACCCCGTGCCACACGAGTACAAGAACCGCCCAAGTTATCGATTCCACCAATACAAAAAAAAAAAAAAAGTAGTACTAGGAGGCTTCATATGCCTTGGGGTGCTCATTTTTTAACCTAAAGCACCAACTTTACCTAAGTACCCACTTTACCTAAGTACCAACTTTGTGAGTGAAATTAGTGATTTTTAAGCACTAAAAGTCAATTTACTCCACAAAACCCAAAAAAACAAAAATCAGAAAAAATAAATGCTATTTTACGGGAAACATATCAGAGACATGTTTTAACATGTTTAAATTCAAATAAAGCCTAAAAGGCTATGTGGAAACTAAAGGGAGGCTTCTATTGGTTAAAGGCTTGAGTGAGATGACACCCATTTAAGTTTTAGCATGTGCACAAAAGAGAAGTGTGCCCCTCTTGAGAGATGGCTCATTCTAGAGTGCATTGCCTACCTCTTGAGAGGTGAGTGCCCCTCTCTGCCTTCATCTTCTTACACATGGTGACTTTTGAGAGTTAAAGGAGAGGTGGCTACCCACACTTTCACACGCCAGAAACCCATCCCCTCTCAGTGCGCCCCCTTCTCCAAGTGGTGCACCCTCTGTTGAAGTTTTAAATTCTAAACTAGTTTACAACTACAGTAAGCTAACTAGGCTCTCAACAAGATTAACCATACACAGATTACAAAATGGGTCTGATCGTTTAACCATAGGTAATACTATTTCATTACCACCCAACCATAGGAATCCTCAAATGCCTCCCCCGAGCAGAGCAGGATATCTGCTACAGAATGATATCCAAGAGAAAGACAATCACATACAGAGAAAATACCAGCAAAAAACAATATCTTGTCTCCTACAGTTGCACACAAGGGACTGAGGGAGGTGTGTACTAGATCAAGGGACAATGTGTGTGTTAGTGTTATATTCAAATGAGGATGGGGCACACACACACACACACACACACACACACACATATATATATCCAATGTAATGAGGGGATGTTTATTTTCTGGAGTGTCTCTTTTTTCACACTGAGGCTGACTTGTACAAGTTACATGAAATGAATTTATAACTCAATATAAATTAGTCTTTACACCAGAGTTGACTAATACTGATATTTCTCATCATGGAGTGATTGGGGGTTTCTCTTCTAAATTATATTTCGTGGAGGTCTCTTGGAGGGAATACCTCTCACAACTACAAAAAACATCAACACTTCCTCTCTTAGCTAGGGATGTGATACTCAATGATGTTTTATTTGGATTTCTTCATAGCTTTCTGAGGCTATGCCATGGTCCTTTGACCATGACATGGTCTCACATACCAAGCTATTATTATCATCTCATTGTCACAGATTCCTACTTCAATGTGGACATGTCACACATGTCTGCACCCATGTGGACCTTCTAGGAGGCTGGCAGCTAAGAACAACACTAGAATCTACACATCCATAGTGCATCATCAAGGACATACTCCATGTGGTCTTGAGAACAATGGTCTCCAAGGGTTGTTGGGCATCAACCCAGATGAATGTTCTCCCGACTTGTTAGGGTTGTTGGGCACCAATCCAGTGAGCATTCTCCCAACCATATGATCACCATCATGTCTCCAAGGGTTGTTGGGCACCAACCCGGATGGATATTCCCAACCCCTAAGGGTTGCTAGCCAGGGTAACACTAGGATCTACACATCCATAGTGCATCGTCAAGGACATCACATCCATGACGATTCTTCGAGGAACAATGGTCTCCAAGGGTTGTTGGGTACCAACCTAGATGAATGTTCTCCCAACTTGTTAGGGTTGTTGGGCACCAACTCAGATGAATGTTCTCCCAACCTGTTAGGTTTGTTGGGCACCAACCCAGATGAATCTTCTCTCAATTTGTTAGGGTTGCTGGGCACCAACCTAGATGGTTATTCCCAACCCCTAAGGGTTGCTGGTTAGTGGAATATCCTCCCAACCGTTTGGACATCTCAACCACTTGAGCTTTTCCTCAAGGGTATGTCACACATGGCTCATCCCATGTGGACACGTCAACACATGGATCATCCCATGTGGACCTCTAGAGGCTCCTCCCTCCAGAAATAGCAGGGGTCTATCCCATAGTGTGACAACATGGGTCTACTCCCCATTATGTGTCCTCTAGTGATCAACCACTAGGGACATCACTCCTTTCTGACTGTTCCTGAAGCCCGAAGAACCATATCAAGTTAACTCAACTCAGTCCATTGGAGAATGACATGAGATCAAATGCTCAGTCAACTCAATTGAGACCAGGAGGGATTACGACTCATCTCATAATAGATCATTGTTAGAGTTTAAGCTATTAGGTTTTCTTTTCAATTTACTAGATAACCATAGCATATATAGGATCAGTGAGCTTACAATCACAAAGAGACACATCATCTTGGGAGCCTCATGTGGGAGAAAACCCGGAAAAACTTCCTTAATATAGATAGCCATTTTGACACCAAAGAGAATAAACCAAACTGAAAAGAATATCATCTACTCCCAAGTAGTGTCCTCTCTCTTCCTTCTTCTCAAGCTGCAGCTCCAAACTGGCTCACGGATGATCAGTGAGTGAGTGAACTAATGAGACATTGGCGTCCTTTATTTATACAAGCTGTGAAGTGCTAAAGGGAGGTGTCTCTTCACTGGGGAATGACTTCTCTTTCTGGGTAGATAGAACCACTTTAATTTGCATGGGGGTCGACTTCTTAATTTGCATGTTATAGTGGGTTTGACTAATCCACAAAAGGGGATTTGGTCTTTTACAATGCGACATGATCAATCCACAAAGGGATTGATCTAATGGAATAATACATCAATAATAAATGAATACTCTTTGCATTTACAATATTTCAACAAGATCAACTCAACTAAGGCCATACATCAATCAATAACTAAGGCCATAAGAGTATGATCTCACCTATCACATAAGTGTCCCCACTGATCAACAAATCAATCTAGAGGGTATGATATGGAGATGTCTCAAAAAAAAAAAGGAAGATGCAATCATCAACCCTCCCTCTCAGTTAGGGAGGCATTCTCTGCCACACAAATTCTGTCACAGAAGTACACGAACTTCGTCATGGTAATAAGCTTCGTGAGATCATCTGTAATCTGGTCTTTTGTAGAAAAGTACTGCACCTGTACTGTCTCCATCCACATCATGTATCGAACATAATGATATCACTAACCAATCAAATGTGCAAGGAAATTGCAAAGCCACCTTTGCCCATGGGTGCATGCACAATACTATCTACATTTCTGTGGTACTCATGACATAGAAGTCCATTTCACCTTCACGCTAGGAATCCATGGCGGTCTGCAGTAAAGCAACACACGGAGGTGTTCTCACGGTGCTCCTTTCCTCATCATGGCATATCCTTGTAATCTTGCATTAATATTGGAGACATATCTTAGGCCATATACATCAATCCGTGTATACCAAGAAAGTTTTCTGGATAAGTCCATGCAGGGCCTTCTTTGATCTGCACACATGAGATTCCTTCTCATGTATCATGAAACCAATGGTTGCTCGATGTACACTTCTTTCTCAATCTCTTCATTGAAAGGTTGTCATCTATCGTGTCTCATGTAATGCGAAATGGTAATGCGGATGGAAATATGTTAGAAGCGTGAGCAATTGTCTCCTCATGTCTATTAGTCCACGAGAGAGTCCTTTGGCAACAAATCTTGCCGTCGATGCTCCCAGCGATGCGCGTTTGATCTTTATAGATCCACTTGGAAGTGACCACAAACTTCCCTTACGGTCTCGGAACAATATCCCGCACATCATTCCTTGCATGGGGTGGTATCCATCATGGAATCTATCCATATATGCTAACTGGATGCTTCCTCACAACAAGAAGACTCAGAATCAACAATGTGGCTCGTAGCTGCAACATAGCCCAAATGTCTCTCTGGTCTCTATATTTCTTGTAAAGTGCCACAGGAGTTGCATGTCCTTCTACCCCCTGCAGAGTCTAACGAGCCCATGCAAGTCTCTTCCAACCTACTGCAATATCTCTAGGAATATCAATTTGGATCATCTAGATGTTGAACTCAGTTAGCTCCCTCACGAACTGTTGAAGGGGTGAGGGGGAAAAGTCATCATCTCCTCCTACCTCTCACCGTTAATCTATGTGAGATCCTCTAGATCTCGAGAAGGCTATCTCCTCTTCAAAGGAAATTGTTGTCATGGGTCCACACAAATATGATTGCATAAGATCCCCTTTGATCTATTGTCCAACTGCTCGGAAAGGACCTCACAAGCTCTACAAATGCCATCATGCTCTACACGAAGATATGGAAGATTTAACACCATCTTCCCCAGGGCGGGAAGAGATTTGTAATGTAAATGAGCAAGTCTCTATGTTATCCCTTGCTCAAAATGATGGAATCATGTGACAAGATTCGGTCTAGTAAAGGGGAGAAGTCATCATCTCCTCCTACCTCTCACCGTTAATCTACATGTGAGATCCTCTAGATCTCCAGAAGGCTATCTCCTCTTCAAAGGAAATTGTTGTCATGGGTCCACACAAATATGATTGCATAAGATCCCTTGGATCTATTGTCACTGCTCGGAAAGGACCCCACAAGCTCTACAAATGCCATCATGCTCTACACGAAGATATGGAAGATTTAACACCATCTTCCCCAGGGCGGGAAGAGATTTGTAATGTAAATGAGCAAGTCTCCTATGTTATCACTTGCTCAAACTGATGGAATCATGTGACAAGATTCGGTCTAGTAAAATTGTCAATCCATATAAACTCCTTGTCTGGTCATACTGCTTCATGTCTCAAACTAGAGACCATCTAATATGTTTCCTTCTTCAACTGTCACTATGGCTCCCTCTCAGGGCTATCACTAGTGATCTGTCTTCGTTGTAACCTTCTCGGAACAAGAAAACAAAAGAAAAAGAAACAACATCTCCATGGAAACCTCCATGGAAGATAACCTGCCAGGAACAAGAAAACAAAAGAAAAAGAGTATCTCCTAGAGGGGAGATCAACAAGTACATCTCTAATATCATGACTTCAAAGTAACTAAAAGATTTCTATCACAGCTACAAGACCTACTTTTAATTTAACAAGTCAAATATACTATAAGTGTAGGTTATGTTATCCCCTATCCTAGGGATAACTAAGGAGATCATGTCTCGAGGCCCACGCGTCATAGATATGGAGTGTCGAGAGCCGAATGACTTGAGCATGGCCCTAGAGGGCCCCTCTTTTCTTCAGTGCAACCCATCTATCAACAACAACAATATCCATCCCACCAGCCTGGTCCTGAAGTAGCAGTAAGTTTTGCTCCATGAGGTAATGAGTTTGGGTATCATGGTATGTGCCACTCTGATTATTGAAGCACTTAAATATGTTTCACTGAATTCTCCTTCATTTCATAACGTTTTCTTGGAAATTATTGATCCAGGTGGATATCAGTGGCCACCCACCTCGTTCGACTGGCTCAAAACAGTTTTCTGGCAATTTTGGCAATTTACTATTTTTAGCAAGTTTTAACTTCCGGGGCCATTTTGAGGGCCTAAATGAAGGTTTTTCGAGATCGAGGTTCTCAATGATAGTTGAGGGCATAATTGAGCCCCCAAAATGAATCTCCTCGACGATACCTTTCCAACAAGTTATCATACGCCTAAAACGAAGATCGTATGCAAAAGTTACGACCCCGGGAAGTTGATGTACTAACTTACCCAAACGGGGCC
>SNQJ01S0189435.1:0-18226 GCA_010110895.2 Picea sitchensis | reverse complement strand
CTCATTGTATTTGATATCTCAGTAGGAAATAAAAATACACATAAGATAACCTTTTGGCTCAGTTCATATTCCCTGATACTAACCTGGACATATACATTTCATCTTCCAAAAGAGATCCATATATGATTCATACATAGCCATACAAAATCAATCTAGACAAAACCTAACATAACTAGAATCATCTTTAACCTCAAAGAAAACATAATTCTATATCTACCTGAAGACCTATAAACCAAACATCAAAACATAGACAATTGTGTAGCTTCTAGTAGAGCATTTTCCTTGTATTCACATTCCACAAGGAGCCTTGTAGCATGATGGCTTATTTTGACAACATATCCTATTTTTTATTAAAATCCATGTAGATATGGAAAAATTAGGCCTCCTCGAACATAGATTTTTTCTCCAAGCATAGTGCCATGATTGGCTCCAAGGCCAAATATGTAATATTAAATTTTCCATTATCCCAATCTATCAACAACTTAAAATCTCCAAGAACTTGCAAACACCTAATATTTTTTTCAAGTGCCACTTTCATCAACATCTAGAGGGTGTATAATTCAACCATGTTATTGCTCCCAGTCATGCTCCATATTTTAAGGAGAAGAAGTGGTAATGATCTAAAAAGATTATGACTCCATCCCCACACATTTTTGGAGAGACTTGACAAGCTCCATCAAATAAGTCCCAAGGCTTTGTGAAATCAATACAGGGCTCATGCAATACCCTTTGGGATTTAATATTAATATTAATATCAAAATTGATGCCCAAAATATTTTTTTTATTTTTTTTCTAAATAAATTTTGTTCATCGCATATCTGACGACAACTTTTATTGATGCGACGGTTTTTCTATACAAACAACGAAAAGTTTTTGTCGCATAGGCGACGACAATTTCTATTAATGAAACATTTTTTCTATATAAACAACGGAAATTTGTCGTTGAATCGGTGACGACAACTTCTATTCATGCGTCAGTTTAGCTACATAAACAACAAAAAGTTGTTGTTGAATAGGCGATGACAACTTATATTGATGCATCAGTTTAGCTACATAAACAAAAAAAAGTGGTCGTCGAATAGGCAACGACAACTTCTATTGATGTGACGGTTTAGCTATATAAACAATGAAAAGTTGTCATTGCATATGCGACGACAACTTCTATTGATGCGTTGCTTTTTCTATAAAAGTTGTTGTCACAATTTAGATGAAAAATTTATTTCACATAGTTTTCCTATATTGTCGCTTTTTCGACGTTTGATCAAGTTTGTCGAAAATTCCACGTCACATAAAATGACGTTTCAGAGACTCCAGATTTGTCTCCATATCAACGAAATAACATCGCAATAGTGTCGAAATAGTCGTCGCAAAATGGCCCAAATATGCTATTGGGTCAAAGGGAAGGAGAATTTGGTATGCAGGTTGAAGAAGAGCTTGTATGGCCTAAATCAAGCTCCAAGGTAGTGGTATTTGAAGTTTGACAGGATTATGACAAAACATGGTTATAGTATATGTCATTCTGATCATTGTGTTTATTTCAGAAAGCTAGAAAATGGAAGCTATATTATCTTGCTATTGTATGTAGATGGCATGCTTGTCCCAGGGTCTAATATGCAGGATATAAATGTTCTCTAGAAGAAATTAGCTATTCATTTGCGATGAAGGATTTGGGTGCTGCAAAGAAAATCCTTGGTATGAGAATAGAACCCACCCCTCTCAGTGGGGTCGGTGTGTCCAACAACCACTTACTCAACCAATGGTTGAATAGGATGCATGGAAACATGGTCAAGATATGCATCACCCCAAAAAATGAGAGTGGTGTCGGTCGAATATTGCATTGGCATGACCACTTCATCAACCGATGATTGAAAAGATTGTTCTAAAACCAAAGGTGACTCAAAACTAGAAGGGCCTTCAGACAAGGACCATGGTCTTCGTACCATCACAATAACAGGGAATAAATGAGTAAGGTGATCTCCATTGAAAATATTACAAGGTAACTTAGGATTACATCCTATTCGTCTAGGTTTATCAATAGTATCAATTTCCTCAACATGACTTGCAGTGGCTGGTGGGTTCCCCCAACATGACTTATAGTGGCTAGGTGTTGATCTCCAACATGAATCATAAAGGTTGGTCACTTTATGCCAGTATGAATAGTAGTGACTAAAATTTTTCTCCCAATATGAATCATAGAGGATGGTTTCTTTCGCATAACATGAATTGTAGAGGTTTTCTACCTATCTCTAACATGACTCGCATAGGTTGGTGAAATAATTTCAGTATGAATTTCAATGAATAGACTTGTTATTCCATCATGACTTGTAGCGGTTGGTTGCTTTCCCCTAACATGACTCACAGAGGCTGGTGATAGGTCTCCAACATGACTAGCATAGGTTGGTGACTTCTTATTCTTACTCTTACTCTTTCTATTCCTTTTATACTTCTGTTTACTAATAGAAATACTTTCACCAAAACAGGTAGAAGACATAGAATTCATGTATACATAAGGTAAAGGATCAACATCCATACAATTCCCATGACATAAATTACTTATCTGAGAAGAATCAAGAGCATTCGAGGCATTCAGAGTGGTCCACAACAAGACCAGTAGTCCTACATTCAACCTACGAATTTTCAAAGTGGCCATCAAGGGGGAACCAATGTTTACAAACAAAGGAAAAGCACAAGTATCCCCTCGAGAAAGTGTTCCTTGGTTGGTATCATTAATACCTTTGGACACAACTTTCTTATGCACAAATTCATCCCTTGCGAGACTTTTCATGGTTGAAAAAGTCTCACACAGTGACTCTAGTGAACCAGTGGAATGAAAACCCACACCTTTTAGGAAGCAACTCCACACTTTCAAGAGAAATACTAGTGGTCCTTCTCGACCAATGGAGTAGTTGGTTGACCACCCTAAATCAACGATACAAAAGTGGTGATACTGAAACAACGTAAGGCCAACTATACAAAGAAACACTCCAATACAAATACCTAAGAGAAACATCATAAGAAAAAAACAATTCCAAATCTTTATCCTAGGTGGATAAGGTATCGAGTCCAAAGAAATGAAAAGGTGGAAAGGGACCTTCTAGACGAAGGAACGGGTTGATTAATTCCATTGATCCAATGAACAAAGTTGTGAAAAGAATTTATCCCAACCTCCACTAACCATCCTTATTTGGTGCAAGAAACCACTCTTCACAGGGTACCCTCCAACAATACTAAAAAGTGTGATACAAAATATGCCCTACGCACCACGGAAAACCCCCGCAGTCACCTTTGAGATCCATAGGAAAATCAATTAAGGTCACCAACTCACAGTCAACATCCATGGGGTATAGTTGATAGTTGGGATCAAATGTATGGGCAATGTAATTGAGCTCGAGACTCTTCCATAGGACTGATGCCATATGGGTCAATATCACTTCAGGAAAATTCCCCAAGATAATATCTCTCCACTACACTCAGTTAAGCTTTGGATGGGATATCCCCTCGTCTCTCCTTTACACGAACTCATGTTTAAATACCATGTTAGAGGAGCTTCCCAACTATACTTATAATACAGTTGGATTTGAGACTCTCCCTCACTTAGACTCCTATTTTTTTTTTCTAGCCTTGGATAAATTAATTCTTCAACCTAAACCAAGGCCCTAACCCTAAACTTGTTTGCGAACCATAGAAATAAAATCTAGTACATTTTAAGTTTAACATTTGTTTTAGCGATTGTTTTTACTCAAAGGGTGTGGCAGTGAAACTGATGTTGTTTGAGACTCTTACAAAAATGAAAATTATAAGAAAACTGGAAAATAAAACTTTACACTAATTCTTTAATAAAAAATAGTTTCATAAAATAAAATGCATGAACAATCCTTCAAACCTTGAAATGCAAATTTTTCCTTTTCTATACAAAATGCACAATGCAACCTTTTGCGAAAAGAAAAAGAAGAAAAAAATGGCGTTATTTGTTAATTTTACTTTGAAATTATCTCAATATGAGAAGAAAACAAAATAATATGCTAACATGTTTTTCTTTTTCAAATAATAATGAAAGCCAATGCAAACAAAGAAAGAGACCCAACTAGTAGAAAAACTAGGTTTTTTTTTTTTTCCTTTATACCAAAGAAAAACTAACAAAAGATTCTAAAAGAAAGAAAATTTTATAGTTAAATTTTTGAAAAATCGAAGGAAAACAAAAAATAAAAGTCGCAAACTCAAATATAAACTCAAGTTTCAAAGATGACCACAACAGTGACAAAAAACCGAGATCTTGAGAATGAGACTAGTCTTATAGTCATGCAATCCAAGGGATAAAAGGGAGAAAAATATGGATAAAAAAGATTTGTTTCCCATTCCAATTTAAGGCATTACTAACCTCCTATAGGCCAAAAAAATGTTCAGGACCAAACTCCCCAAAAAAGGCCTTGAAACTAGTTGAAATAAGGCTCCAAAAAGGCTGAAAAACAAGCAAAAAAGTCACTTTTTGGAGGCATATGCGGGTCACCCCACTACAAGTCGTGGATTTAAGCTTATATACATGGTTGGTATCACTGTAGGAACTATGGATGAAGTTTATACCTATCTTGGCCTTCCATAAAGGGCATATATGACCAACACTTATGTGTTGTTTGACACTAAAATATGTGCTTCACCCCTATATAAGGGTAGTTTATGTATGCGGTTTATGTAAAGGAAAAGGGAAGATACAATTCAAAAATATTGGAAAAATGGGTATAAATCCCAAAACTCAAAGTGTAGCAGAGAGATTAAAAGTAATCCAAAAACACCGAAAAACCAAGAGCAAGAATGTTTAAATGATTTGAGAGTTTTCTAAGACTTTACAAAGTAATTAAAAGAAAACAAAAACCCAGGAGGATCAACTTATGATGAAGAAGCAACCTAGACCCTCCACTGTTTAGAGAAAAGATCAAAAAATAAAAACTCTTACACAGATCCGTCATTGTGTACACTAGGACTCACAGACATCCGTGGGTCATACAAAGGAAAATCACAGATATATGTGGCTCATAAAGGGGCAAAGTGTGGATGGATCAGTTAGTGATGAAAAATAAGAAAACCGATCAAGAAGGAGGCTTCCAAAAACTTTAGGAAAGCTCCTAGATGTAAAATGCTTTGAAAATAAAATCCAGAAAAAAACGAAAATTATAAAAACTAAGTAAACATAAGAAACCCTAAGTCCGACCCAAACTAGGAGAATATCTCCCCAGTATGGTCGCCAATTCTGTTATGGGATTTTTCCCCTATGACTTTGGGTCTTTTCACAATAGATCTTGACCATATTCAAAATACAAAACCTACCCTCGCATACAAAACTTGCAATGAAATAACTACATAAGGATAAAGGAGAAAGAAATTCAAACCTTGTATCCTATCGGTTGATGTCATTCCTCGCTCTCAACCCTTGATCCTCTCTTGATATCTGGCCGAACTAATATGCAAAACAAGATCAAGAAAATGTTACAACAAGGTAGCTATATGATCAAACATGTAATATATAGATAAATTCAAATATGTGAATCAAATTGACATACATAAGTAAATTGAACAATGTCATACAATTATGGAGGGAAATAGAACTCTTTTATTATAAACAATAGAAATGAGTGGTTACAACTTGAGTCCAACCGCTGGCACTTCCTCAAAGCCAACCACCCAAGTTCCTCCAATGGTCCTTCAAGCATCAAATAAATAGGATTTCCCTTCCTCGGATGACTCAATAGGGATAGGAACTCACCCTATAGTCACATAGGAGAGAGAAAAGAGTTATGGAAAGAAAGTTCCATAATCAAGGGTATGCTACTTAGAGGATAGGGGAGATAGGGACGCCTACAAATTCGTCATCATAACTTTGCACCTTGCTTGTCCTCCTAATCCATGCCCCAAAAGGTTATTTTATACCATCCTCAAGGGGTTGAGGTGGTTGAATTATGTTGTATATGGGATCGGGGGAGGTTAGGAACAAGCCCAACCGAAAACCATGACCGAAAAAATAGAATTATTTTATTTTTCACATTTGTTTAGGGAATTCGTAAGTTTCAAACTAGTAAGGTGTGAACATCTGCAGTTTTCACAAGGTTAACTCGTGGATGGACACAAAAGAATTTTTTTTTGAGTAATTTTGATGAGGGAAGTTGCGATTTAAATAGGAAATCTAGGGATAAGGACTAAGTCATCTCACAAGTGCAAATGATGTGGAAATTTTTGGTAAAACATCGATATAGAATGTATTCTTGATATTCTAAACTTAATCTATATATTCAAATTCTTGATATTCGATGTAGTCTTTTAAAATCCTCTCTAACCACTTGTTTAGATTTGTTCTTCCTCTGTTGATGATATTGTTCATCAACTTCTCAGCTGGAGTGATTCTGGGCATTAGACTAAGTCATGTATTCATAAAATGCTTCTGATATAGCCTCTAAGAATCTCTCGTATGTTTCTAAATAGAAATGCATATGAGCCTCTACTAAATTCGGTCATTTTCTTCGTGCATAATTTCTAATGTAATCGCTTATTTTGTGCTACCACCATTTGATTATGTTCTCTAAAGTTAACATCTATGTGCTCCCTTCTTTAATGCATGCCCAATTTTAGAATTATCGACAATGGAACAAATGTTGTAGTCAGGGAGAAACTATGAGAATTTTCCAGTAGATCCTTACATAGAGCAATACACGTTATAGAATCATATATAGAAGCATACAAGCATACATATAGACATACACAATAATGGGAGAATCATCAAGGCCTTTTATTAGATATATCCAAAACGACCTCTGTCTTTCCATTATATATGATGTATATATACCTGTGAGGCTATACTGACTTCTTTAACAGATTCCTATAGTTGACTCGACTAGGGTGTCTAGTCGACATAGTCAGCTAGCCCCTACAATAGGAGGGGGTTTCAACAAAAGGATTTTGGGAGATATAATCAATATCTAGTGAAATAAGGGGTATTTTTTAATATTACATAAATGAAGGTGCTATGTCATAGGTTCATAGAGTGAATAACTCATGGTGTAGATGATCGTTTTCCTACTCCATTTAGTGATGAAGTCCTTGATGAGGTGGAAATAAATGAAGCATACTCTTTCATTGATGGTTTCTTAGGTTATCATCAAGTCATAATTGTGGAAGAAGAAAAGAAGAAGACCACCTTTACTACCAAGTGGGGTTATTTTTCTTATAATTTTATGCCCTTTGGGTTGAAGAATTCCCATGTTGTTTTTTGCAGGATTGTGATTGCTACCTTTCGATATTTTATTCACAAGTTTCTTGAGGTTTATATGGACGATTGGATGATTTATAGCTTGCTAAAGGACCACATAGGTTTACTATGGTTAATGTTTGACCATTGCAGGAAGCTACAAATCTCACTAAATCTAAAGAAATGTATTTTTTGCATGCCTTTTGGGAATTTGTTGGGACATATTGTATGCAAGGAAGGAGTTTTGGTTGATCCTGAAAATGTTGTTGTGATTCTTAATATGCCTCCTCCTATGACTGCTAAGTAGATGAGGTCCACTCTATTTCATATAGGGTATAGGTTTATTAGAAATTATGCAAGCATAACTACCCCGTTGGAGAAGTTGATGAAGAAATATGAAGTCTTCAGCTAAAACCTCGAGTGTGATCAATATTTCAACATTATCAAAGAAAATATGAGTACTCATGATTAGAAGGTGGAATTCCATGTTCATATCGATGCTTTTGGAATTGCTTTAGTTGTTTTTCTTGCACAACCTAGAGATGGAAATATGGATCACCCTATTTATTTTTCTAGTAGAAATATTTCACAAGCCGAGAAAAACTATACTACTACTGAAAGAGAATGTTTGGCCATGGCCTATACTCTGTTGAAGTTTAGAGAATATTTTTTAGGAGGTCATTTTAAATTATGTACTGACCATTCAACTTTGAAATATATGTTCAATAAGTTGGTGTTAGAAGGGACGATTTGTAGGTGGTTTTTTCTTTTTCAGAGTTTTCCTTTGAAGTAGTTTTGAAGCCGAGAAAAATTCATGTTGGTCCTGATCATTTATCTTAGCTAGAATCAGGAGAGAGAGAGAGAGAGAGAGAGATCTGTATATTACCATCTCCCAGATGCAGATCTCTTTAAAATTGAGGCTATTCCAAACTATCTTTCTGATATTGCATTGTTTCTAACTACTGGTATTGTTCCTGATGGATACTCTGCAACATAGAAAAAGAACCTTGTGGTCCATGCTTTATACTATTATTTGATTGTAGGCTATTTATATAAGTTGGGGTTGGAAAACATCCTTAGAATATGCGTACTTGACCATGAGAGGCCTGAGATATTGTGGGAATATCATAGTGGAGTTGTGGGAGGACATGTTGGAGGGAAGGAGAGCACACATAATATACTTCAAGAAGGTTTATGTTGGCCAATTGTTTTAAAAGACGCTAAGGATTACACCAGATCATGTGATGTCTTTGGATTAAGGTTGGTTGTCATTGATGTCAACCCTTGAAGAAAGTCTGGTAGAAAATTTCGGTAGCACAAAGGTTTGGGTAATGGGTCCAAGTTTGTTTGATGTAAAGATGAATCATTATTGTCTTGTCATAGTTGATAAGAAGTACAGATGGATGAACTCCAAAGTTTTCCCCTTATGGTGAAAGACCTCATGAGAAGACTCTTTATGGATTGAGTTATCCTAGAAGTATGGTTAGATAACCCATGCTTAATTGTGGAATAATGAAATGAAGGTCATTGAATTTGTCAGTGAAACTATCCTAGATGTATAATGCTTGTCATGCCATTTTCGGTGGTATGTGGAACATCACATAACTCCTCACGGTTAGAGAGTTATGGCCATGTGAAGTTGGAGGACCCTCATGAGTCATCTAGAAGCCCCCAAAAGTCAAAGTGTTTGCAAAAGAAATTATTTAAATAATAATGTTAACGAATAACTCCCTAAAATAAGGAAAGTGGGATTCTCAACGAAAGTATAAATAAGAGGCAAGGCTCTCTCATTTAATCACACTTGAACACATTGAATATCTTTTGTTGTGTAAGGCTTATTGCAAGAACTCATTGATTAGGTGTAATACTAAAAACCCCTAGTTTCTGAGGTGTATACGGGCTAACAAAGTATTAGGGTGTGTACATACTGAGGCCTACGTGGGCTGACAATGTATTAGGGTGTGTACATACGCAAGATGGCAGTGTATTAGGGTGTGTACATGTTGGTAAAGTCATGGAAACTTGAAGAGATAAAGATGCAGAGGTTCTATATTCTGGGATCAGGCTCCCAGGAAGGTCTACAATGCTCAGGTACATCAAATCTATCCATTGGTTCAAAAGATATGTCCTATTTCTATGAATAGTTGGATTTTGATGTATGCATGAGAAATGGTTATGGAGATTTGAGAATTCTCCCTAGAGATACTAGTGGTTCCATGGGAACTTCGTATAAGTCATAAATATAGAAATACAGTGCTAGTGTAATTTATCATACATACATATTGTTAGAGTTTTGGCACATATTTTTTTTCTTGACATATAACTAAGGGTTTTTATGGTATATGGTTGAGAGATTCTATTTCTGGAGTGGTTGATGTATTGAGAGGCCAAATACCAGAGAGGGTTTGATGTCTAGATCATGTGAGGGATATTATACTTGTTTATGATTACACACATTTATATGGAACATGACTAGAGAGATATATAGAGCCTTTGGGTAAAGAGGATGCGAGCACAGGGTACAGATATAGTCTGGATACAGTGATAGGTTACAGATCTATGTGAAAGAAGTTACAGAGGGTCAGAAGTTTTCAAGAGAAAGGAAACCCTAGTTTTCAAAAGGCATACGCAGGCTACATAACAGTTTGGTCGCATACATACACGAGCTACATAATAGATAGGGAACATATATACACGTGTTGCAGCACTACAGGTCGCGTACTTGTTGTATTTTTGTTGATACATGTTCATTTCATGTATATATTGATTACATGGTTGTTGTATAGGTTGGATGCAGGTCAATGGTACAGGTTGATACAGTTGTACAATGGTATATCTCACATTGATAGTGTGACAATGGTTTCATCATTATACCTCTACATCAGGGAAGTTGGACGAGGCAAGGATAGGTGGTTGTAGCCACCTTCCAGTTGTAGCTAGAGAACTTAGGGGGTTTTATCCTCCTTCTAGTTGTAGCCATATAATTGGGGAGTTGGAGTTTCCCTCAGGTTGTAGCCTAAGAAACTAGGGCATTGGAGCCTCCTTTTAGTTGCAACTAGAAAACAAAGGAAGTCGGTGCTTCCAATGAATGTAATTCTTCAAGACATGTAAGAAAAATCATTATGTGGTTTTCTCCCACTTTGAGTTTCCACATAAAACACTAGTGTATTGTGTAAGTGTATGATTGTTCTTTGCTTATTTACTCTACAATTATTGGATGATAATGCTACATTGATATAACACTTATATTATATGGTTAAAAATGATTAAATTTATTTATTACTGATTCACCCCCCTCTCAGTAATCCAACAATGTCTCACAAAGAATTGGTAAGTCGTCGCGTAGGGACAGGTTTCCTTTACATCCTATTTAGGTTCTTCAATATTTTAATAAATGGGTAGTTGAGTTCATAGGACCTATCAATCCACCAACCAAGTACTCAAAGGAAATATATATCATCACTGCAATAGACTATTTGACCCCCTGGGATGAAGAAGAAACGGTTAGGGAATGTTCTACATATACAATAGCCAAATTCATTTTTTAGAATATCATTACTAAATTTGGGTGTCCCATGAGTTTGACCAGTGACCAAGGTTCCCATTTCATCAGTGAGACAATAGCCACCCTCACTCAATAATTTTTTATTCAACATCACACAAGTATCCCATATCACCTGCAATCCAATGGTACAATGGAAGCATTTAAAAAAATCGTGGAGAAAGTATTGACAAAAGTATGTTGTGCTAATTAGAATGACTAGGATGAGAGAATTCCAGTTGTTTTATGGGCCTATAGAACCAATATAAATAAATTACATATATATACTCCCTTTCAACTGGTGTATGGGAGAGAAGTTTTCCCAACCGAGTTCATCACTCCAAGTTTATACATTTCACATGTGACCCATATGACAAATGTTGAATCAGTTCTAGAATGGGTTACAGAGCTGTTGGAACTGGATGAAGCCATATATCTAGCATAATTTCATCAGATTGTGGAGAAGGATATGTTGGGGATCTATAATCATAGGTAACTCGATTCTTTGGCTGTTGATTTGGTGTTGCTCCCATGATGAAGACATCTGACTCGATTGATTCCATTTTCACCTCTATCCATTTTCGCCCGATCCTTCATCACCCTGTTGCATCCTTCATCCATCTTTGTGCCACTCACTCCCTTTGCCCATTTGTCCCATTGACTACCTTTCGCTCGCCACTCATCCCTGCATAAATAAACTTAGGCTAAAAAGAACAGTAAATTAATAATGTTGGTAGTTAGTAAATAGGTCAATAAAGTTAGTGTAATTAGACTGATAAACTAGGTTACTCTAGTTAATAATTAATTAATGATTAAGTTATTAAGTTATTGATTTAAGTTATTACTTAGATTAGTATTATATTAATCAAAATATTAATTAAATATATAATAAAAAACAATATAAAAACATAAAACAATTAAAAAATAAAACAAAATTATAAAACATATAAAAACATACACTAAAACAAAACATATATTAAAACATTAATGAATAAATAATAAAATAATTAAAAATAAATAAATACAACTTATAACAAATAAAATAAACAAATAAATAAATAAAAAACCCAAAAAGTTTAACTATCCTACGTTTTCATCCCATGCATTCTCGACCCCCCCCCCCCCCCCCTCCCTCACATCCCATCACACCAAGGGTAGTCCGATATAAGTGGTATTGGGGGGACACTTTTCACCCCCTGGTGATTTCGGACCCCCCCTCCCAATACCACTTACCACCTCAGGGGGGGCCGGAATACCACCCTTACCCAAAAAACCGCTTTCCCCCAATTTTTCAAAACTGCCCCTTTTTTGTCTGTTTGACACCTCGTCTTTCGAAGCAGATTATGAAAAAAAAAAGACATATTTCAAAAACCCGAGAGAGGTTTTTGTTCATCATGGGATGAATATGAAAAACCTCTTCCATATTTTTCATATATGCCACCAGTTGAGAGAATCAAAGCTATATTTCAGCCTCATGTTTCAGATTTTTGGTTTTTCCTGTTGCAGTCCTGATTGTGAGGGAGATGTTTCAGCGATATGGAGGTGAATTTGGTGAACCCAAAGGAGGTTTTTGTCCAGAACATGCCCATATACAATAACCACCTTCAGTTTTTTCCCAAGTGTCATCGTTGAAGAGAACCAAATTTCTAAGCGTGCCCTTATTTTCAGGAGATTTGGCCAAATTTGCAGTTCCAAATTTTTGGGGATTTGTTGCTATTTTTGGCTGAGGTGGTTGAATTAGACCTCCTGAGACAAGGAGAGTCTTTTTTATATCTGGTAATGAATCAAATGTGCAAGGTTGATGAGTCAGGGGACCATGATTTAGATTTTGTAAAACAACTCACTGAGCTTTCTGTATTTTCCTCAATTCAATAATACAGTGCTATGTTGCAGGATTCTTATTACTATTTCGACTGGTGATGTGCATCCCTCTTTGTAAATTTGTTTCTCTGTTATCATAATCACTTTTTTCCACTGAATTATTCCTAGAAGATTAATAACATAACTAGTTTTAATGTACCCTCTGTCTCTGGCTTGGTATAGTTTTTTATGTTTTCCACTGAAGATTAAACTCAGAATTCTTACTTGCTATGTGTTTAATTGGATTTCTTGACCTGTTCTGTCTCTCCCATTTCATTTAAATTAAAGGATCTAGTGAGTTGTCTACCTTGCCCTGCAAATATTAGCCTATTGACATGGATTTTTGATCATTCGTTGCAGTGAATCCATAGCCCATGGTTTCTTTTCTCTGCCCCTACCCAAATCCTAAAAACAAATCCTATGTTCTGCATAACTAGCCTAATATCTTATTTCGAACAAATCTATATCAAATAGAGAGATCCCCCTCTGAGTCTTGGAGGGATAGATCCAAGACTCTAAGTGGTTTTGATGTTGCCTCTATGACTTCCTTCACAACCTTGGGAAAATTACAAAGTGATAATAGAATGGAGACCATACTAGGGACTTTTCCCCAGTAGTACACTTCAAAGTTCCAGATCTAATCATTGATGGTGGAGAGTGACCAGACACAACAAGGCTGAGATATTTCACCTAGCGACTCCAATCTCTAGATCAATTCCAATTCGAAGACTCCACTGGAGGAAGGACCTGAAGCATGACCAAGCAGCCTAGAAAGAGCAGGTATTCAAGTCCTAATTGTATTCAAGATATTATAGGATTTTTCTATAATTATATTCTCTCTTATTCTGATCCTAGTCAAGAGTACAATGTTGAAGTTTACATTGATCATTTGAAAATTGTTGAGCTTCCAGAGACTAAGCCCCAAATTGTGGATCTTGTACATACTCATACACCTATGCACATCCTAGATGCACCTGTAGAAATCCTAGTGAGACATAAGCCTCCTGCTTGATCTCATACTCTTGTTAAACCTCTGGATGGTTGTAAGCCTCTTGCTTCACCTCCTGTACCTGCCAAAATCCCAGATAGATACAAGACCCTAGATTTTCCTCCTATCCTCCATGACCTACCTGTCAATTATTGTTAATATTATGGTAGCTTCGAGAGGTATGAACCTCTATTGTGACTTATGACAAGACTAGAATCCTCTGGAAGGAAGCAAAGAATTGAAGAAAACCCTAGACAAGTTTTCGGCTGGATAAATACATTTACAATGAATATATTGATACCCAGAAGGAGAAGTCGGCCCTAGTTAGCCTGCCCAGTTCACTATAAATACAAGGTGCCAGTTCTCATTATTCATCATCTCAGCAGTTGCAGAGAGAGACAAATCTGCGCAGGCAGTGGCAGTTTTGGTGCACAAGTTTCTGGGAGAGCTAGGAAAGTAAGCGCTATCTTCTGGGTGAGATCATATATTCAACTTAGTTTCTATTCTTTCTTGGTGCATTAGCCTCTCTTGGATATTGGATTTCTACCAGGATTCTCTTCTCGGTCAAGGTCAAGGTGCTCGGAGGGTGGGTTCGGCCAGTGGTTGGGTGACAAGGGTATCATCAATGGTTAAACAAGCACAATATTCTATATTCTAACAGGTTATGGGCCCACACCCCTTCAGTTGGCCTAAAATGATAGAAGGAAACATAGCCGCTAGATATTGAGCAGTTTCCAAAGGGTTACTAGTAGGAGTAGTCTACAAAGCACTGCAACTAGGGTTACTAGCAGAAGCAGTTGCAGAAACCCTAGTTCTCAGATCTGACACCTTGTGATGGAGCATCTCACTCAAGGAGAATATATTCAGATGCGCCCTAACTCAGTGCACCTATTGGCTCTCTTAGAAGACAAAAATGACGAATTTGAAGTTTTGGATCAAGGCATGACTAGTTACCAGTCAACCAAAGACATGTGTGAAACAATCAGTCTCTTAAACTACTCAACACTTACCGGGACAATTGAAGACGATATGTGGATAATTGATAGTGGATCTTCCAGGAACATGATGGGAGATCAAGCTAGACTCTCAAATCTAAATGAGAGAAAGACAGCGTACAAAGTGGAGCTTGGAGACAAAATCACTTACCCCGTCGAAGGATTTGGAAAAGCCTCTGTCAAGTTGGAATCAGGTAATCATGTTCACTTAAGCAATGTTTTATATGTACCTGGTTTAGAAAATAATCTTGTATCAATATCATGTTTACAATACAAAGGAAACAAAATAGCCTTCATGGATGGAAAGGTGTTATCATGGCATAAGAATTCCAACATAGAAGATGCTAGGGTTATTGGAAGATGTGAAGGAAATTTGTATAGACTACTAGAACAAAATGAAGAAGCTCTAGTACATGACGAAGTCAACCCTAATGATATTTGGCATAGAAGGTACGCTCATATCAATTATCAAGAATTACCTTTCCCTAGAAAAATGGTTGAAGGAATACCAGAGTTGAAATCCACACACGAAGGAATTTGCAAAGGATGTGCCCTTGGGAAGAGTATCAAGAAACCATTCCCAAGCAACAACAACAAATCCAAGGAAATCCTAGATCTAATACACTCAGATGTTTGTGGTCCAATGCTAGTCAGATATTTAGGAGGATCTCTCTACTATGTAACCTTCATAGATGACTATTCAAGAAATATGTGGTTGTATCTACTAAAATCAAAAGACGAAGTATTCAACAAGTTCCAAGAATTCAAGGCAGAAATAGAAAACCTTGCTAAGAAGAAGATCAAGACATTAAGAACAAATAATGGAGGAGAATACACCTCAAAGGAGTTCATTGCATTCTACAAATCGACAACGATTAGGAGGGAGTTGATTGTTCCTCATAATCCTCAACAAAATGGTGTAGCAGAAAGAAAGAACAGATCTATCAAATAAACAGTAAAATCCCTATTGAACGATTAAGATCTATCCATGTTTCTATGGGGAGAAGCAACAATGATGGCAAGATATGTACATAAAAGAATTCTTCATCACATATTGAAGGACATGACACTAGAAGAAGCATTCTTAGGTAAGAAACCTAACATAGAAAATATAAGGATATTTGGATGTCCAGTTTACTCTCATATTCCCAAAGATAAAAGGAATAAACTAGAACCCTCAGGAAAGAAGGGGATATTTGTGGGATATAGTGATTCATCCAAAGCCTATAGAATACATATTCCAGAACAACACAAAATAGAAGTAAGAAGAGACGTAATATTCAATGAAAGGATTGCCTTCAGAAAATCTATTGAAGAAATTATAGAAGAAGAAGAAATTGAAGAACCAAATGAAGAAAACACATAAAACGAAAATAAAAAAAAGGATCAACCTGATCATCCTATGGAGCCATGTGAGAACATTGATCCATATATCATACCAAATAACAAGAAATGACCAGCTTGGCTTGAAGCCACATTACAAGAAGCAGAAAGAATCAAGGTTCCAGAAGGAACATCCAGGAAGAGTAAAAGATCGAAAAGATTCTCAAGTTATGCAGCATACATGACAAAGCTTCTAGATGAAGAGCCTACTACATTTGAAGAAGTGTTCCAAAAGGGACAATGGAAAGAAGCTATGGTGGAAGAACATCATTCCATTATGAAAAATGAAGTATGGGAAATATTGTACCCAGACCTAAAGAAAAATTAGTGGTAACCTCAAAATGGGTATACAAGATCAAACATGCAACAGACGGAAGCGTGGATAAATATAAAGCAATATTCATGGCCAGAGGGTTCTCCCAGAAGGAGGGAGAAGATTATGACGAAACGTTTTCTCCGGTGGCAAGGTATACCTCCATTAGAGCTATCATATCTCTTGCCTCTTCCATGGGATGGAATCTACACCAGATGGATGTAAAGACATCCTTTCTCAACAGAGCTATTGAAGAAGAAGTATATATTGAACAACCTCAAGGATTTGAGGTACATTCCAGAGACACTCATGTTTGCAGATTGAAGAAATCCCTATATGGACTCAAGCAAGCTCCAAGGGCTTGGTATGCCAGAATGGACAACTATCTAACAAGACTTGGTTTCTCCAAAAGTCATGCAGATCCAAACCTTTATTACAAAGTCGTGGATAACGCACCTGTAATTATACTATTATATGTTGATGATCTATTCATAACAACTGAAGAATCTCTAATCATCTAGTGCAAGAAGGAATTAGCCTCTGAATTTGATATGAAAGATCTAGGTCTCATGCATTATTACTTGGGACTAGAAATATGGCAAAAGCATGGTGAAGTATTCCTTGGACAAGGAAAGTACGCAATAAAGATCCTTCCAAAGTTTGGAATGATGGACTGTAAGTCCATGGACACTCCTATGAATGTGGATATAAGAAAAGTGAAAGTCCCAAATTCTGATCTAGTAGATTCATCTATATATCGACAACTAATTGGATCATTGATGTATTTGGTAAATACTCGACCAGATATTTGCTTTGCTGTAAATACATTAAGTCAGTTCCAGGTGGAACCTAGACAAGAGCATTGGATAGTTGCAAAGCATGTCTTAAGATATATTCGTGGGACAATAAACTATGGCTTGAGATATACCACATCCACTGATATCCAACTTCATGGATTCATGGACTCTGATTGGGAAGGAAGTGCAGAAGACAGAAAGAGTACTTTAGGTATGTGTTTCAGCTTGGGCTCCGCTATGATATCTTGGGGCAGTAGGAATTAGAAGTCTGTCGCACTCAGTACAGTAGAAGTAGAGTATATGGAAGCTTATGAAGCATGCATAGAAGCAGTATGGCTAAGGAAGTTAATCTCCGATTTATTTGATCAGACTCCAGAATCGACCATAATATATTGTGATAATCAGAGTTGCATAAGATTATCCGAACATCCAGTGTTTCATGAAAGGTCAAAGCACATTTAGATCAAATACTACTTTATTCGAGATAAAGTCCAAGAAGGAGAAGTAAAGATTGAGTATATCCCCACTAATGAGAAGACAACATATATCCTGACAAAACCTCTATCCAGAATCAAGTTTGTATATTTCCGAGAGAAGATGGGGATCGTGGAAATAACTCCCTTAGCTGAAAAGGAAGATTCTCCAAGCTAGGAGAAGGTACGAAAAACTATTCTTGAAAAAAAATTATTTTTTTGTGATTTAAATAACTCTCCAGTTAGGAGGGAGTAGTGAAAACATTATTTATTAAAAAATAGTCTAGATTGGACAGATCCTTTCCTGTTCGGAAAGTGGATTGAGATTTCTGACGGATAGTGACTTCCCATTATAGTTAACATGGGAGGCAGACTGATTGTTGATGTATCATAGACAACGAATTCTCATTGTGGTTAACATGGGGAGTGGTCTAGGAAAGACATTCTTCTTGGAAGTCACTCTGAGTAGTGGTCAAGTAGAATGGTCTGCCTCTCCGGGTAGTCATTCTTTTGAAGTTCACAGTTGTGAGCAGTTTCGAAGAATGGTTTGTTTTGGAGGTTGATGCAGGATAGACATTCCTTAGGGTTATACATTCTCTCCAGGGTGCACTTTGATTAGTGTAGGAGGAATGGCCCAGGGTG
>SNQJ01S0189434.1:0-18226 GCA_010110895.2 Picea sitchensis | reverse complement strand
CAAGATCTTAGTGCCCGGATCAACGACGCTCACACGATCCCATCATTCTCAGCTACTCTGTGATTAGCTAGTGTGGGCCCTTCTCCCATCATGCCATCTTCCTCTCCACCTTTATTATGCTGTCGTGTGTCATCCATCCGCCTCCCCTCTTTGGTCCGCATGGTCCTCCTTCCTTGTCATCATCCACTCGTTGCTTGCCATGTGTCCCGCTTCTTTCCACGTCAGCCCTCGCCAAAAAGCGAGTCCATTATCTCTCATATTTCCCCCTTCCACCTATTGTCCTCCGCCACGTGTCCTCCTCTGTCATCCTCATAGTCTAACGCCACCATTCTTGTCATGCGCCCCATTCTCCGCGCTAGCCTCCATGCCTACCCTTCATCCATTTTGTTATTCCAAGTGGCAGCGTGAGGAGTCTTCCATATCCCAAAATGCTGAGTTGGCTAGGCCGCTCTCAATCCCAAGAAGTAGTTATTGAAGCGGTTGGTGGTGGTTAGACATCGTCTTCGCCATAATGGGAAAGTCCTACAATGAATTAAAGGCACGTCGAGTCACCGAAGGAACTGTCAAAAGAATGATCACGTCTGCCATAAGTTGCACGACCGTTCAAAGATTGCGGCTGCAGACTGTCAGAAGCCATGCAGACGCAAAGCTTTCAATGCTACATCTCGATTTTGTTGCTATTGTTAGATTGAGTATATGAAGGCATTTTCACCATTTTTGTACCTATCGATGGTAGAGCTAAGCTCCCGACTGTAAAGTTTCAGCAAACATTCTGGTTTCCTGGTTATGCCTCTGTGTTTGAGATTTCTTGGTTTATAACAAACAATTTTATTTTTCCATCTATGTTTCATCTTATGCCAGGGAGTCCACAGTCGAAGGATTCGCGTGGACTGAACAATCTTGTTATGATAAAGGATTTTTTGTGACATTGTTGTGCCCTCTGGTCTTCTGTATTTGAATATAAAAGGATTTTGTGTTCGAATTCTTTCTTCTCCAGTCTGTTACAAACCGGATGTTTATGATAGACATTCGCACCTTTCTCATGCCAGTCTTCCTCCTACTCACCCTTTTACTGCAACCCACTGTTTGGAGTTTATCAAGACCTCACTCATTCACGCTTGCCTGGCCTAGTTTCTGAGTTGAGATGATATTGTTCTAAGTTTCCCTCCATCTGATCACCCCTTTAAAACAAATCGTGACATTAAAACTGATGGGTGTCGGGCTCTGCTCCTGCAAGCAATCCAGGAGTGACCTCCGTCGCCAACAGGTGGGCATGTTTCTATATTACTGTGGGCATATGTATTGCTGTAGGCGTTTATAAATTATGGTGGGCGTTTTTATATATGACTGTGGGAATTTTCATATCACCGTGGGCATTTTCATATCACCGTGCGCGTTTTTATATTGTTGTGGGCGTTTAAATATTACAGTGGGAATTTTTATATCACAGTGGGCATTTTTACATCACTGTGGGTGTTTCCATATCACTGTGGGCATTTTTATATTACCCTGGGTGTTTTTATATTACTGTGGGCATTTAAATATTACAATGGGCGTTTTTATATCATTGTGGGCGTTTTTACATCACTGTGGGCATTTCCATATCACTGTGGGCGTTTTTATATTACCCTGAGCATTTTTATATTACTGTGGGCATTTTTTTTATAATTTGTGGGCCTGAATATCCATGAGCAGAGAAAAGAATGTGCCACTTCAATTCACCGTTGACCCCATACTTATATTTTACTTGTATTTTACTCATTATCTGCTTGGAAATCCTTGTATAAGAATTTAAGTTTAGAAGCACAGCGGAGCAGGTCTTTAGGAATTGATTGTTGGGATCAACCTTTAAATATGATCCACATAACATTTTTGAAGTACTATCACCTGATCAGAATCATCTCATTTTTAGCGATTTTACATAAAATTGATATGTAATTTTAAATATTCTTTTGATTTATTTACATTAACTATTAATTTATCCGTTCATTGGGTTAAGAGGTATTGTTTTCAGTCTAATATAAAGGAGATTTGTGATTAATTTTATGTTTAAGTAGAGTCAATACATGGTATTTAAAAATTATTAATAATAAAAATATTTTAATCTATACCATAATTAAAATATTTCAATATCTACTTTAAAAATATTTTATTATCAAATTTAAAACATTTCAATGTTGTGATAAGTTGAGGGAGTTTTTAATTCCTTTAGTCTTCAACATGGAGTTCACACTTCCTAAACCTATCTTAATGCTAATATTCCTGGTAATGTTAAGGTTAATGTGGTCATCGTTTTATGGTATTGATATATAATTGGTATAGATAACATATGCTTTTAGCATAGTTAATGGTGGGGATTAATATGTGTTTTATATAATTAAGAATAAATCCTTAGACAATGAGATGCTCTTGAAATCCTTGTGCTCTTGTGTAGATTATCAACTACTCAACCTCAGTCTAATCATAACATACCTTGTTCACCAATTGTAAAAGTATCCAATAACAATCAAATCATTGGAAACAATTAGAATAGTAAGTTATGTTATCAATTCCTTAACTAGGCATAAAACCATGTAGCATAGCCCAAAATAAATAAGTAAATGATATTTGTAGCACATTCAACAACTTGATAAGATTTGATTGGAAAAGCAACGAATTTATTTTAAATTGGGTAAAAGTCNAAAATATTTTAATCTATACCATAATTAAAATATTTCAATATCTACTTTAAAAATATTTTATTATCAAATTTAAAACATTTCAATGTTGTGATAAGTTGAGGGAGTTTTTAATTCCTTTAGTCTTCAACATGGAGTTCACACTTCCTAAACCTATCTTAATGCTAATATTCCTGGTAATGTTAAGGTTAATGTGGTCATCGTTTTATGGTATTGATATATAATTGGTATAGATAACATATGCTTTTAGCATAGTTAATGGTGGGGATTAATATGTGTTTTATATAATTAAGAATAAATCCTTAGACAATGAGATGCTCTTGAAATCCTTGTGCTCTTGTGTAGATTATCAACTACTCAACCTCAGTCTAATCATAACATACCTTGTTCACCAATTGTAAAAGTATCCAATAACAATCAAATCATTGGAAACAATTAGAATAGTAAGTTATGTTATCAATTCCTTAACTAGGCATAAAACCATGTAGCATAGCCCAAAATAAATAAGTAAATGATATTTGTAGCACATTCAACAACTTGATAAGATTTGATTGGAAAAGCAACGAATTTATTTTAAATTGGGTAAAAGTCCAGTGTCTATCTCTTTTTGGTATTATTGAATGTGGTTGTATGAAATTGGGAAGCAAATAAAATAATCCATCTAAATAATAAAGGGTGATGTGAAAGGAGTGATGCTTTACAAAATAGAATGTCTTTTTAGCTAGCACAAATTATTATTTTACTAACCTGCCTTGTCATCCTTATGGGTGTTGAGTATATTCTTTTTTCAGTTCCAATTTAGATACTTGAATTATAATGACGTGCAGATGGTTGGCTGACAAACTAGTTAGATTTTGATTGATGATTACTTTTACTTTAATTACTAATCTAGTTGAATTTTAGACTTGCTTAGTAATGTTCTTTAAATGACAAATTAGATGATGCCCTGTTGTCACTGGTAATTTAGAATTGCGAAGTGAAATGTTTTCAAGACTAATTTAGATCATAGCTTAATGATATTATGCACTTTAGACATGCATTGCAGGGCTCGTAATGAAGGTTGGAATAATATGTGTTAATTACCTTACTTTCTTTATTGATTGCCATTGTCTTGAAATTTGAATTAAAAGTACACCTCCCATGCAATACTGTAATGAGTAATTTAATGAGTTATTAATGATTCACTGTTGCAAATTGCCTTAATGTAGATAACCTTGTGGACTGTGATCGTGATGGCTATGTTTTTATCATTGGCTTAGTGTAGCAGCCTCCTTATTACGACAACAGCTCTGATAACAAGTGCAAATATTTTTTATTTTTTTTTAAGGTGTGTGTGTGCATGTAAAAAGGAAACAAACACACTTGACTCTACGTTGCCACCCGATGACTAACAAGATGCAACCACGATGATCACAACAAGAATTCATAAGGCGCACAACAAGTAACTGCAAGCATTAAACGACCACTGTGTTAAGTACAATATGAACACAGATGGAAGAATCCATAGTAGTAGATTTTACTATTTCTGCACAGGAAAGTAGGGCGTTTAATCTTAGTTCTCTGCTTAGCAGAGAGAGAATGTCAGATAGGCTCCTGGCCGACTGCTCAGGCAGAAACTAGTAATCTCTGTCAGGAGGTCACAGTTGTGGGAACTCTGCCTTTAAAGAGCCCGTCACTACTGATATGACCTTAGAGGTGTGTCGCAAGAGTGGAAACCCTGCCTTTAAAGGGCCCGAGACTCTTGATACGACACTAGATTCCTTACACACAAAAAAATAATCACACACACAGACCAAGAAATTAATGGTTACAACCAAGTACAACTTTAACTAAAGAACAACTACTAACTTTACGGAAAGCGCAAGCCCGAAGGACTCCGACGACGACCATTCATTGTTAAGACATGGTATTTCTATGACTCAAAAGGCAGTTAATACTAACCCAAAATTAACCCGAAACCATATCCGCAATACATTTTCATTACCGTATTCTACAAATAATTAATAATCCCTTTTCATCTTGTGTGCTATCAAACCCTAAAATTTTAATGACATTACCACACAACCTCACATTTATACCATCCTAACCTTGTAATACAACATCTATCACCTCACTACTGGTATGTTATCCATACAAAATTTATGACAACTTACCATAAAACAATATTATTATTTCCTTTTATAGTTGCCATAATTCTTGCCATTTAAGATAACAACAAGTCACATTACAACAAAACTTTCCATAAAACAATATTAATATTGCATATTAATATAGCATTTTATATTGCCATTTAAGATAATAACAAGTCACATTACGACAAACTTTCCCTAAAACAATATTAATACTTCATTTTATATTGCACTTTATATTTGCATTTTATATTTTCCATCTAAGTAACAACAAGGTTGCATTACAACAAAACTCTCCATGAAACAATATTAATACTGCATTTTAATATGGCATTTTAATATGGCATTTTATATTGCAATTTATAATTGTCATTTAAAATAACAAAAAGGTCGCATTACAGCAGCATCACTTCCCTAAAACATAATCATCATGGCTTGGTTTATAAATGGTTTGCAAACAAATATCAATAAAATATCTTATGCAGGAGCATCGCCAACACATCAAGCGAGCCAGCGTGGAGCGGAAGACAGCTGGATAAGCCAGCACACATTTTGAAAATACTTTGGGATTGTTGTGTGATCTTAAATGGGCCATTTAAGAGATGGCGCACTTGTATATTGTAATGGACCTTGAGCAGATAGCTCTCATCCTTAGGTAGATGAGGCATTTAAAATAGTTAATGCTAGTAGATAGAACATTTAAGTCTAGATTTGATAGTTTAGAGTTCGAGAGGGAAAACGGATATAGACACCCTCATTGTATCATTGTAACATAATGGAAACAGGAGCAAGAAGACAGGAGCAAGCAGAGAACTGTGTAGAAAACATCCATGTACAGATATTGAATTAATAGAAGGAAGCTTTGATTCAAATCCATGGTTATGTGTCTATTATTTGTGTATTGATGTTATGCTCATGAATATTTGCTTCCTGTCATACATGTGCTTTCATAGGCATGTATGTGATTTCATGGTTGAACAAAAGTCTGAGAGGGTGAATGTGGCGCAGACGCGCACCCTCTCTGGTACGTCCGCTCCCTCAGGACCTTCCTCTCTCTCCTCGGCCCGAAGCACTCAATGGTTCTTCTAATTCCCTATCGAGAATCTTCCTACCCATAAATTTCTCTTCGTCATGCGATCCCCTTCCTTAATCCTCGGTGGATCAAAACTCACGACCTCATTACTCACGATACCAATCTTTTGGGTTTCCAACCTTCGATACCCGAGGTACCAAGGCTCCGATACGCACGTCTGACTTGACCCGTTGCACCCGTCACTTCACTTAGGATTTCCATGCTATCACGACCTCTCACTATCGCGCCTTCGCCGCGCGCAAGTCCCAGCACTTGATTCTCCGATTCCCGACACACGAGACGCCGAAAGGCCGAGACTCGCGATTTTGCTCCCTGGCAACTTCGCTACTCATGAGATCAAATGACTCCTACCTCGACTCCCGAGTACCCGATGTATCGAGATGCCAATATTCTCTTATCATGATTCTCACTCCCTCGTGCCTTCACAACTTGAACTTCCCAATGCTCGAACTCCCAACTTACGAGCCCCCCCCGAGCTCATGAGGTTCCGATTTCCACCACATGTATTCCACTTGCTCATGCGGTCCCACACGGCTTATATCACCATTGGAATGTCTCACCTCGCAACTTCCGTTATAATATTTTAGACGTTTTCCTCACGAGATCCCGATATGCTGATCCACGAGTTGAACCACACTCCTCGTGATCCCGATCAACGGCTCATGTCTTCCTGAGTTTCGAACTTCTCCGCGCTACATAATAACTTCCTTGCACCTCCGCAAGATCCAACGGCCCTTGGATTCTCGCGACTTATTCTCGGAGAATTTCGACTGCCCGTTCTTTTCGACGAAATCCCCGAAATGACGAGACGCTCCTCCACAGAACTCGTAACCCTACATGCAAAGTTTCAGCTCCTGCTCGAACTCTTCGAAGCACACACTCTTTGTGAAATCCTTCGATGAATTCAGAGGCCTACTCTTCCTAAGCTTATTCTCAACTTCTCAAGTCCTTTTGATAACTTCTTCCACGCACTCCTTGCGGAAAATCTTCGACAATGTCTAAGTGTTGAAGTCTTTCGACCCTACCCACTCCTGCAGCAGCAGTCTTTAACCTCTTTTGCTCAGATAGACAACTAAGACTTCTTCTCCAGCCTGCACACCCCTTGCACGGCTTCAACAACTCGAATCAACTTCTGGGTGAATGAGAACAAGAGTTAAACCACCGAGCCCTCATCAACGCACTCTATGCGGATGAATTCGACTGCACTCTTTGCAGGAATCTCCTGGCTCAGATAGAGAAACAATTGAAACTTATTCACTCCCTCTCCTTCAGACTTCAAGTTCGAAACATGAAATCACATGCACAACATATACAAAGTAAATGCATAACAGAAAAAAAACATTTATGAGCATATCATTAGTACACAGAGAATAGACACATAACCATGGATTTGAATCAAAGTTCCTTCTACTAATCCAATATCTGTACATGGATGTTCTCTACACAGTTCTCTGCTTTCTCTTCTCTCTGAATGCTTGATAATGTTACAATAATACAATGAGGGTGTCTATATCCGTTTTCCCTCTCGAACTCTAAACTATCAAATCTAGACTTAACTATTCTATCTACCTTGCATTAACTATTTTAAATGCCTCATCTACCTAAGGACGAGAGCTATCCACTCAAGGTCCATTACAACACAAGTGCGTCATCTCTTAAATGAATCATTTAAGATTGCACAACATCCCAAAGTATTTTCAAAGTGTGTGCTGGTTCATCCAGTTATCTTCCGCTCCACGCTGGTTCGCTTGTCTTGGGCGATGCTCCTTGATGAGTTGGCGATGCTCCTGCATCATACTCCTCGGCTTGAAAATTTTCATGGGCTCCTGCCCATGAGCTCTTGCACGGTCTATCCATGATTCTGTATCACTACTTCATTTTCCCATCTAGCATCTTCCACTGGATGATTCTTCCACTTGACCAGGTACTCAAAATACTGCTTTCGCCTAGTCTTCTTACCCAGTCGCTTATCCAGTATGCACTGCATCTGTGGCTTTTCTGCTATCGACATCTGCTTCTGCCACTGGACTTCTGGCTCCTCAGTTCCAGTCTCTGCTTCTCCAGCCCTGTATGGGTATAAATCTAAAATATTGAATATCGGAGATATCCCGATGCCATTCGGAAACTCAATCTCATAAGCGTTTTCTCCGAATTTCTTTAGGACCCTGCATGGCTCGATTTTTTTCATTTTCAGCTTGTTGTATGTTCCCCTTGGGAACCTTTCCTTCCTTAGATGTGCTAGAACTGGATCACCAACTTCAAACTGAAGTTGTCTCTTCCACTGATCTGCTCTGCGCTTGTACTCCTGATTTGAGTCTATCAATCGCTGCTTCACCCTCCTGTGAAGTTCTTTCATCGCTTCAGCGAATTCCTCTGCGCTCGCACTGCTAGTCACAGTCTGTTCTGACTCCCTGAGTTTAGAAAATCCCCTCGGTTGTGTCCCATACAGAATCTAAAATGGTCTTTTCCCTGTACTCCGATTCACTGAATCGTTGTATGTGAACTCTGCATGTGGCAATATGTTGTCCCAGCTGCTATGGTGCTCTATCACCAAGCTCCTCAGCAAGTCTCCCAGACTCCTGTTGACCACCTCGGTCTGTCCATCTATCTGCGGATGATATGCTAAACTAAACGCCAAGTTAGTTCCTAGCTTCTTCCATAAGGTCCTCCAAAAATGCCCTATGAATTTGGTGTCCCTGTCCGAAACTATGCTTTTCGGCAATCCATGAAGTTGAATGACCTCCTTGAAAACCAAATTCGCGATATGAGTCGCATCGCTGGTCTTCTGGCATGGGATAAAATGTGCCATCTTTGAAAACTTGTCTACCACCACAAAGATGGAATCAACACCTCTCTGTGTTCTTGGCAAACCCACTACAAAATCCATGCTAATTGCTTCCCACGACCTCTCTGGTATGGGCAATGGTTGATAAACACATGCATTTTGTTTCCTCCCTTTCGAATGCTGACAAATTCGACACCTGTCAACAAACCTCTTGACATCTGCTCGCATGCCTGGCCAAAAATATGATTCGCTCAGCTTTGCGAAAGTCTTGTCATGGCCAAAATGTCTTGCTAATCCACCACTATGTTTTTCTTTCAACAAGTTCTCCCTCATGGAGAAATTTGGAATACACAGTTGATTGCCTCTGAACAGTAATCCCTCCTGGATCATATAATCTATCCAAGGACTCCTATCCCTGAGAACTGGATTCTCAGCTGCTTCATACGCTTCTCCGAAATCTGCATCACCTGTGTACATGTCCATCAGATTCTCAAAACCCAATGTTTTGACTCGAAATTCCTGCAGCAACAAACATTTCCTGCTCAAAGCATCAGCCACTTTGTTAGCAGTTAATGAAATGTGTTTGATCACAAACGTAAAATTCTTCATATACTCTACCCATTTCGCATGCTTCTGATTCAACTTCTCATGTTGACTCACAAACTGCAATGCATGATTATCACTGTACAATACAAATTCTTTTGGGATCAAGTAATGCCTCCACTTTTTCAACGCCTGTATGATAGCATAAAAATCTTTATCGTACGTGGAGTATTTCAGCTTGGTTTCATCCAGCTTCTCGCTAAAATATGCAACTGGCCTGTCTTCTTGACTCAGGACCGCGCCTATGGCATATCCACTTGCATCACGCTTCACTTGAAATGTCTTCTTGAAGTCCGGCAACACCAACACTGGTCGGTCCGATATCTTCCACTTCAACAGATTGAAGCATTTCTCTGCCTCTGCTATCCAATGAAAAGACTTGTGTCACTTCTTCACTGTGTCCATCATCGCTGCACTAATTTCACTGAAATTCCTCATGAACTTTCGGTAGAAACTAGCTAAACCATGGAAACTTCTCACCTCAAAAACATTTCTCGGTGATGGCCAATTCTTGATCACTTCCACTTTACTTGGATCCATCTTCAACTCATTCGCCGATATGAAAAAACCCAAGTAAATGAGCTCTGTCTTCATGAATGAGGACTTCTTCATATTGATCAACAGCTTCTCCTGCTGTAGCTTCCTCATCACAATAGCCAAGTGCTTCAAGTGCTCATCCTTAGTCTTGCTGAAAATCAGTATATCATCCAGATATACGACAACAAATTTGCCGATGAACTCCTTCAGGACTTCGTTCATCAGTCTCATGAATGTGCTTGGCACGTTTTTCAAGCCAAACGACATGACCAACCATTCGTACAAACCTTCATTCATCTTGAATGTTGTCTTCCACTCATCACCATCTCTCATGCGAATTTGGTGATATCTGCTCTTCAAGTCAATCTTTGAAAAATAATTTGCCCCACTCAGGCAATCCATCAGATCATCCATTCTCGGCAGTGGAAACCTGTATCTGATGGTAATTTTGTTGATCGCTCTGGAGTCAGTACAAATTCTCCAACCTCCACCTTTCTTTGGACTAAGCACTGTTGGAACGGCACACGAACTTAGGCTCTCTCTGACCAATCCTTTGTCCAACAAATCCTGGACCTGGTTCTTGACCTCCTCATTTTCCTGCGGTGTCAATCTGTACGCAGTTTTGTTCGGCAAACTAGCTCCTAGTATGAGGTCTATGTGATGGCTCACACTCCTCATCGGTGGCAATGAACGAGGTAGTTCATCCACGATGATGTCAGTGAACTCTCCCAGTAGTTCCTAAATCTCATCTGGTAATTCGTCCACTCTTGTGCTAGTCAGAACAATCCTTGGTTTCCTGACCACAAAGAATTGTGGATCTTCCTTCTTCTCCATCTCTGTGAGAAGTTCCTTCCCACTCATGAGATGTATTGTGTTGCTTACTTCCGTCTTCACCTCGTTATCCTTTATCGGAAGAAACCTTTGTGTCCTCCCATCCTTCTCCAGGGTATATGTGTTCATCCTCCCATCATGAACCACATTTCGGTCATATTGCGATGGTCTACCCAGTAACAAATGACATACATCCATGGGAATGACATCACAGAGTATTTTATCATTGTATCCTCCTATATTGAAGTCAACTAAGCACTATTTAGTGACACTCACCTGATGTCCCTTTTGTAGCCACGAGACTTTATATGGACTCGGGTCATCAGTTGTCTCCAACTCCAACTTTTCTACCATCTCGGTTGAAACGAGATTATCCGTGCTTCCGCTATCCACGATAACCTTGCATTTCCTGTCCTTGGTTTTGCAAGCTGTCCTGAATAGTCTGGTCCTTTGAGATAAACTCTCCTGCACCTCTCTCTCAGGTGTCAGAAGGACTTTTCGCATCAGAAGTGAGCTTCCACTTTCTGCACCTTCTTCTTCAGCATCTCACCTCTGTGCCTCGGTGATGTGAGCTTCTCCTCTGTCCTTTTTTCTGTCTGGACAGTCAACTGCTTTATGTCCATCCTTTCCACATGTGAAGCATGTGATTACTCCACCTCGGCCTCTTCCCATACCTCTGGTATGAGGAAAAGTGTTTGTGTCAGCATAATCTCCGCTCGGCTCATTATGCTATCCCCTCTATTCAACATGTGGCTATCCTCGTTTTGAGGTTCCACCTCTTTCAGCCTTACCTTGAGGTTTCTTCCATTCTTCCTTGGGCTTCTGGTATTTCTCCTGGGCAACTGCCTTGCCTCTAGGTTGACTTCTACCTCACCCTCGTTGACCTTGCTTACAGCTCAGCTTCTCCTCAGCTTTCAGAGCCATCTGATAAGCATCCTCCACCATCTTGATGGTAACCATGCTTAATTCATCCTGAATGTCGTATCTCAGACCATTAAGATATCTGGTGACTTTCTGATGATCTCTCTCTCGATGACCTGCTCTGATGTTCAGTCGATAGAATTCCTCAGTGTATTCTTTCACTGTCATCAGTTTCTGTCTCAGGTTCTGCATCCTCCTAAACAGATTAATTTGGTAGTCCCTTGGGACGAACTTTGCCTTCATCTTTGCAACCATTCGATCCCATCTTTTGATCTTCTATTTGCCTTTGCAGCGTCTGTCAACTTGTAGCTCGTCCCACCATAATGCTGCATGTCCTTTCAATTTCATGACAGCATGCCTAACCTTCTTATCCTCTTCGATATCTTCATAATCGAAGTAGGTATCAAGAGCTCGGATCCAATCCAGTAGCTCCTCTGCATCCAACCTTCCTTCATAAGTTGGAATGTCCATTTTCATCTTTGAACTCATCCAGGCGATAGCTTTAATCAATCGCTCATTGGATACATCTTCGGCTGCAACTTCTCCTTGTGGTTTAGATTCAACCTCATTATCAGAATCACTAAGATCCCCTGCACCATCTATGCGTCTCTGAGCTGTTTCCATCTCCTCGAGTCTCGCTCTGAGATCTCATATCTGTCTTTCCATCTCTAGATTTCCTGTTGGCCTGCCTCTTCTTCTCACCTCCCTGTCTTCTGGGTCAGGTGATTGTCTTTCTCTTCTGGGTGGCATGGTGAATTTTCTCTCTCTCTACTATAGAAAACAAAGAGTCAATCCCACTCTGATACCACTATGGCGTAGACGCACACCCTCTCTGGTACGTCCGCTCCCTCAGGACCTTCCTCTCTCTCCTCGGCCCGAAGAACTCAACAGTTCTTATAATTCCCTATCGGGAATATTCCTACCCACAACTTTCTCTTTGTCGTGCGATCCCCTTCCTTACTCCTCGACAGATCGTAACTCACGACCTCGTTACTCGCGATACCAATCTTTTGGGTTTCCGACCTTCGATACCCGAGGTACGGAGGCTCCGATACGCACGTGTGACTTGACCTGTCCACACCCATCACTTAACTCGGGATTTCCATGCTATCGCAACCTCGCACTATCGCGCCTTCACCGCGTGCAAGTCATAGCATTCGATTCTCCGATTCCCGACACACGAGACGTGGAAAGGCCGAGACTCGCGATTTCTCTCCCTCGCGACTTCGCTACTCGCGAGATCAAATGACTCCTACCTCGACTCCCGAGTACCCGATGTATCAAGATGTCGATATTATCCTGTCATGATTCTCGCTCCCTCGTTCCTTCACGACTTGAACTTCCCAACGCTCGAACTCCCAACTTACGAGCCGCCCCCCCCCGAGCTCGCTAGGTTTCGATTTCCACCACCTGTATTCCACTTGCTGCTACGGTCCCACACGGCTTATATCACCATCAGAATGTCGCACCTCGCAACTTCATGACTTTCGTTATCAACTCTTAGACCTTTTCCTCACGAGATCCCAATATGCCGATCCACGAGTTGAACCACACTCCTCGTGATCCTGATCGACGGCTCCTGTTTTCCTGAGCTTCGAACTTCTCCACGCTACGTAATAACTTCCTTACACCTCCGCAAGATCCAACGGCCCTCGAATTCTCGCGAATTCTTCTCGGAGAATTCCGATTGTCTGTTCTTTCCGACGAAATCCCCGAAATGACAAGACGCTCCTCCATGGAACTCGTAACCCTACATGCAAAGTTTCAGCTCCTGCTCGAACTCTTCGAAGCACAACCTCTTTGTGAAATCCTTCGATGAATTCAGAGGCCTACTCCTCCTAATATTATTCTCAACTTCTCAAGTCCTTTTGAGAACTTCTTGCATGCACTCCTTGTAGCAAATCTTCGATAACATCTAAGTGTTGAAGTCTTTCGACCCTGCGCACTCCTGCAGCAGCAGTCTTCAACCTCTTTTGCTCAGATAGACAACTGTGACTTCTTCTCCAGCCTGTGCACTCCTTGCATGGCTTCAACAACTTGAATCAACTTCTGGGTGAATGAGAACAAGAGTTAAACCACTGAGCCCTCATCAACGCACTCTATGCGGATGAATTCGACTACACTCTTTGCAGGAATCTCCTGGCTCAGATAGAGAAAAAATTGAATCTTATTCACTCCCTCTCCTTCAGACTTCAAGTTCGAAACATGAAATCACATGCACAACATATACAAAGTAAATGCATAACAGAAAACAAACATTCATGAGCATATCATTAGTACACAGAGAATAGACACATAACCATGGATTTGAATCAAAGTTCCTTCTACTAATCCAATATATGAACATGGATGTTCTCTACACAGTTCTCTGATTTCTCTTCTCTCTGAATGCTTGATAATGTTACAATAATACAATGAGGGTGTCTATATCCGTTTTCCCTCTCGAACTCTAAACTATCAAATCTAGAGTTAACTATTCTATCTACCTTGCATTAGCTATTTTAAATGCCTCATCTACCTAAGGATGAGAGCTATCCACTCAAGGTCCATTACAACACAAGTGCGCCATCTCTTAAATGAATCATTTAAGATCGCACAACATCCCAAAGTATTTTCAAAGTGTGTGCTGGTTCATCCAGTTGTCTTCCGCTCCACGCTGGTTCGCTTGTCTTGGGTGATGCTCCTTGATGAGTTGGCGATGCTCATGCATCAAAATGAATGAGTTTCAATTGTTTCTCTAAGTGAGCTAGAAGATTCCTGCAAGGACTGTAGTCAAATTGTCCGCAAGAGTGCGTTGACAGAAAGGTTCACTTAGAGATAGCTTTTGTTCTCATTTCCTCGAGAGTGCAGATAGGCACAGTGCCGTGCAAAGAGTGCACAGGCCAAGTGAAGTCTCAGAGTTGCGATTCTGAGTAAAGCATCGAAGGACTGTTGCTGCAGGAGTGCGCAGGGTCGAAAGACTTCAACACTTAGATAAGGTTGAAGATTTACTGCAAGGAGTGCATGCAAGGTCCCTTCTAAGTAAGAGAGAAGCGAAAGGAAGCTCAGGAGGAGTAGGCCTTCAAATATTATTGAAGGATATATGCAGGAAACTTTCCGTTGAGCGTTCAAGGGAAGCATCGGAGATTGGCGAGCAGACAACGAGTCTTGTGGAGAGACACTTCTTCCTTTTCGTGGAGTTTCCCAAGGAAGAACGGACGGACAAAATCATCCGAGGAGATTTCGTGAGGTTTCGGGAACCGTTGGATCTCTTAGAGGTGCAAGGTAGTTGCGGAAAAGTGGAGAGAGGATTAGGAGCATCCATCTAAGAAGGACAGGTGGAAGAGATCTAAGGATCTTGCGAACTTGGGAGCTCGCAGGGTGAGAGCCAACCAGTGGGTACTCCGAGTCACGAGGATGCGAGGCGCGAGGAGGTGAATAGATGTTGGATCCAGATTGAGGGAGGACCATAGGATCCGTATGTGGTCTCATGCATTGGAGCCTCACGAGAAAAGGCTTGAGAACTTGACCCCGTGAGAAGCGAAGTCGCGAGGTCGCGAGGGAGCAAGGTCCTGAGTTTCGGCACCTCGGACCTCGGGAATTGACGAGGAAGTTATTCCAACTCGCGAGTGGTGAAGTCGCGATGGAACGAGGAAGAGATAGCGTGGAATTCCTGAGAGAAGTGACAGGTGTCGACGAGTCAAGTCACGCATGCACCTCGAAGCTTCGGCGCCTCGGCTATCGGAGGTTGGAGAACCAAAAGTTTGGTATCGCGAGTAGCGAGGTTGCGAGTAGAAAAATCCCTCAGGAAAAGTCAGCGAGTTGACTAACACCTCAGATCTCGGGGATCTGAGGGTGTAGCGCTCGACTGTTGAACTCGCGAAGTCGTGAGTTCCGATCCTCCGAGAATTTAAGGAAGGGGATCGCACGACGAATAGAATCTGTGGGTAAGAAGATTCCTGATAGGGAATTTGGAGAACCTTTGAGTTCTTCGAGCCGAGAAGAGAGGAAGGTCCTGGTGAGAGTGGTTGTGCTCTGAGGACTGCAGTCAGCTCTATCAATATCCATCACTAACCTTACACTGCCTTATGTTGCGATAACACTAATCTAAAACCGAGTTATCATTTCATTTATAATAATAGATACATAGAATAAAACATTTACCCTGTAATTAATAATGACAATAAACTCTGGTGACCCACCCACTATGCTAAGTAAAGGAGAATTTGCATCTGGAAACTGTCAGAGCCAGGGATCCACTCAGAATTTTCCCTTCTGACCGCATCATAGAAAATACCATTTCCAGCGAACATCGCTCCCTGGCAGAGGCAAGTAGTTATGATTTTTAATTCAAGGGTGCAGGGCGAAAGGTTCGGATTGAACGTTGCTGGCAAGGGTGATTCTGGGCGATTCCAGTTTTACAATAATGGGCGATTCCATAGCAGGATTGTAACTAAATAGTTGGTCATCCATAAATTTAATCTGCAAATTCTACAACCTTATAATGCACGTTCAAGTTTCAACTATGCAACAATGTAAATTCATAACATATTAATCTAATTCATAGCTCAAATAAAGAATCATGTCGAAGATGTTTGAACTAAGTGGATATTTAATATACATTGTATATGTTATCATTAACATATTAGGAAAAAGGTGCTCAAGGACCATGCAAAAAAAAGAAATTGAATGAAGATAAACTTATTCAGACCCTGAATACATGTTATTTTATTCTGTATATATTTTTCATTATAATATGACTCAATGCTGCAAACACTTCAAGAAGAGTAATTTATTTTGTATATATTTTTCAGATATCATATTACTCAATGCTGCAAACACTTTAAGAAGAGAAAGAGAAGAATGACCTTGACCAATGAAAAAGAAAAAGATTGCACAATGGTTCTTCCAGGAATATATGCAAATAAATCAAGTCATGCACAACATACAATTATTCCATGGCCAAGCTAGGATATCCAATAGTTGGTCAACCAATTTTCCATCAAAAACTTAGGACATTATTATTCAAAATCACAGTAACCAATTACGAAAGGAAAAGCCAAGAATTGCAACCGCAAGCCAATAATTAGATTCTCCCTGTCATTAACCAAATGCAACTGCCAGGAAATACCATCGCAGGTTGTTCATAAATTTCACAATGCCATTACCCCCATCACAGCAAGAACTCAAAATTTCCTTTTTCTTATCCAGTTGATATCAGAAGTAAAAGGTATTTATCGATTTCAGACGAACTCGCCAATGCGGAATGGTTTCACCATTACATCCATTACATAAGAGTCCAATTTCTTTTTGTATATAACAGAGGAAAAATGGGTCAAATTTATTACTGCACAATTCTTCGCTACAACGCATTTTCTATGTGATTAACAGGGTGAAAATTCAGTGCATTATCCATATAATTAACAATGCATCCCACGTGCACTATCATGCATTATAACTACATAAGTGATTTTCATTGACTAAAAATTGTACAACAATAGATTAAATGCCAAATACCAATCCGGAAGATGCAGCACAAATAGTAATGTAGAAATATAAAAATCCCAATCAAGGAACAATAAAACCCAAACCCGACCGCTAAGCACAAATATATATACATTTTTTTTTTGTTTTTGTTTTTTTTTTGCAACCAATCGAACGTGCTAAATCTCAAAGAGGAATTCATCCATCTATATTACCCATACACATGCAAATCTAACCATACATCCAAATGCATTCTACTCTAACAGAAATAAAAATCATACCGTTGCCTTTCGCCTACTTCCGATGACGTTCCATGCTCTGTGCCGCCTCCGCTCGCCGACCAGCGAGACCTCACCGGTACCCCCCAGCCAATTGCTAGGGGTAATTTTCTTCCCCCTTAGCCCCCCGAGCCACAAAGGGACCACACACTATCCAGATGGTAAGTCTAGCTTCCCAGCTCACCTCGCAAGGCCGATATACCACTCCTATCGAAGCTGGGAAAATCCCAACTCTCCGCAAGTAATCAGTCAAGTCACAATTCCGGCAGCATAACGTTACACTAACAACCGATCCTTTCTTCCTCATCTTCCCTTTCTTTTATAGAGTTTTTTCCACCTCCAAATTTCCCTAAATCACATTTTAATTAAGTTTTGATAAAAATACTAAATATTCTCCTTCGCACAAGTGTCGTCCATCCCCCTCTTTCCTCAAGTAATTAATTTCTTTAATTTATTAATTTATTCATTTCCCTCACCCACCTAGAGTTGCCCCTAAATTCACTCCTAGGTGTTCCTAGATTCCTTTACAGGTTTAATTACTTTCCCTAAAATAAAGTAGCTAATTTTAGTTCATTTTAGAAGGTTCTTAATTGCAGATTCCTTACTATGTTGACCTCACGTTTTTTACCATAAGTTCCCATTTTTCCTTTATTATGTTTCCTCCTTTTACTTAGTTTCCCAATTCTTACTATTCCCTTCTTTCCCCTTTTTATTAGACCCAAAATGGCAGTTGCGCTATTAAATCTTTCCCATTTAATATTTATTTAATATCTTTTGTACTTTCACAAGTTAGGAAATAATTTCTTCTTTGCAATTTTTTAAATCCATTAGTTTTAATTAAATTCTTACTCTCTTCATTTACCCCAAGAATTTTATGAAGACCAAACTATTACTTAAGTGGGCTTTTG
>SNQJ01S0189433.1:0-18226 GCA_010110895.2 Picea sitchensis | reverse complement strand
CTACTTATAGTGATTCACTTTTATACTTGAAGTGAAATACACTTTACAATTTTAGCATGAACTTTTTCAAAACAAAGTAATAAAAGAGAGACTTGAACTTAAGACCTCTTACTTCATAAGGCAAATTTTAACCAAATGGTCTAGCAAAACATATTGTAATGTTCAGAAGGAGGATTGAGCTTGTTGTTGTGGAAGATGACCTTGGAGAGCGTGCTAAAAAAACTCTTTTCACACAAGAAAAAAAATTCGCTTCTTGATGACAACAAGGGTTAGATTTCGGTTAGCTTACCTGGAAGATGCACCTTTTCCTATCTGTTTCTAATTTTCTGAGATCGCATGGGGAAAAGAGCATACATAGATTTAAAAGAGTAGTAACCCGAAAATAAATAATACAAAACTGAAATAAAACCAAAATACTATGCAAAAATTTATGAAATACATATTCAAGCTTTATACCTCCAGATCTGACTGTAATGGTCGTATCTTGGGCAAACATAAACCTTTTTGAGTGAACAGAAAAGTGTTCTTGAATGAAACGATTGCTACATACACAATGGAACAATCCTCTCAGCCCAGAAATGTATGAAAATGACAGAAAATAGAGATGAGACAATTCGACTTCATGATCTCGATCTACAATAGGAGTGGGTCTTCAAACATGCTCTAATACCATGTTCGACAACACATGTATTCCAACAGAGAAAGAACACCTTAAGTAACCACTCACATAACCAGATCAAATATCAACACATCGATGTTTTCACGTGGTAAAACCCCTACGGGGAAACATCCACGACCCCAACCAACGCGGCCACTTGAAGCAGCTTATTAATGAAAAAGAAAAAGATTACAGAGAGATTTTACAAGAGAGTTTCTCACAATCGATCATTGGAAAATGACCCTCCATGCTCTTTAAATAGAGATCGTGGACCATAGGGTGTTAAGTCATAGATCAATGGCCATTAAGATCGAGGAGAATATGAACTGTTAGATCACTCTGTGTCAGGAACATATCGTGACCGTCAGATGTCCTAACTACAAATGCATACTAATGCATACTAAAGAAACACACTAAGAAACACATTTTTACATAACGACACATTAGACCAAGTAGTTCTTAACTAACTCCTAAGTGCCAAATATCCTAACAAATCATTCGGTTTTATTTCAGTTTTCAATTTTTTATTTTTGGGTTTCTACTCTTTTCGATCTGCATATACTCTTTTCCCCGTGATCTATGCGATCTTGGAAAATAAGAATCACAGGGGAAAGAGTTTTCCTGCCTACATATTCTCTTTTTCATGTGCTCTGTGCAATATTGGTAAATCATAAATAGAGGGAAAATTTGAATTTTCTGGTAAGCTAACCGAGATCTAACCCTTGTGGTCATCAAGAAGCAAATTTTTTTTCTGATGTAATTTTTTTTTTATGAGCAAACTCTCTAAGGTCATCTTCCACCACCACCACCACAACAACAACAACAAAAAAAACAACAACAACCACAATCCTCCTTCTTAACAATACAATGTGCTTTGCACTAGCTCACTTGGTTAAAAGTTGCTTTATTAAGTAGAGGTATTGAGTTCAAGTCTACATTTTTTTTTTTTTGAAAAAGTCCATGCATCCATTGTAAAGTGTATTTCATTTAAATTATAAAAGTGAATCACTATAAGAAGCTTTAATATTTTATTTTAAGTTATTTATTTTTGCATGCAACTTTTATTTATAAAGTAACTTCATTGTAAAAATGATCCCCACTTATTAAATAAAAGTGGGTCACTTCATAAGAAACTTATTTGTAAAAGTGAAGTTATTAGAATGAGGGGTATCACCATGTGAACTGACTTCTACTCACCACGTGGATCTTTAGTTACTATTTAAGCCTTTTTTTCAAAAGGGCATAACTTTCATAGTTGAAGTCCGTTTTCAATGCCATTTTTTAAACAACCTTTTTTTTCTAGATCTTTCCATTCAAACCATCAATTTCACATTTTTTCTGCATATTTTAATATGGATTCTCCCAATGATATTTTCCTTACTAGTACCAACCACTTCTCATGGAAATCCCATATGGATGATGTATTAATAAGTAAAGGACTATACCATATTACCTTGGGAAAAGAAAAAGAACCCACTAATGATGATAGGTATGCCAAATGGGTTAATCAGAATGACAAAGAACATGGACTAATCAACATGTCCATCTCTCTTGATTTAAGGTTTCACCTTCAAGGAATTGAGGGCCTAGATAAAGTTTTGTAAAATCTTGAAGTTGTGTTTGGTAAACAAAATATTATTCGAGCCCACTACACAAAAACTTAGATAATGAAAGTCCAAATGATTTTCCTTGCATTGAAGACTATTTATATAAGTTCAAAATACTTTGAATTTTATGTAAAGAGTGTAAAATAGATTTGGACGATGAGAGTTGCATATATATAATTCTTGCGAAGCTTGGTAATGCATATTTAGTGTTTGTATCTACCTTCTATGCCACCAGAGAAGATCTAGGGACTTCTTATCAAAACCCACTCTTGAGTCTTTTTTTGATGCTTTGATTAGAGAGAAATATAAACTTCTGCAACTTGGAGTGATCAACACTATAGGTACCTCCAACAAAGTCTTAGTAGTCCAACAAAAATAGAAATCCAAGAATTCAAAGAAGAAACATCCTCGCCAAAAAAACAAGCAAAGCAAGGGCCCCAAACCCTCTCTGCTAGCTTTCACTCCTAATGGTGACAAATGATCAACATCTAAAAGTAAGAAGTCTAGTGATAAACATTGCAACTTTTGTGGTAAATATGGTCACGTGGAGTCCAAATGTTTTGAGAAGATGGAATCCTTAGAAGCAATGATGAAGAATCAAAACATCAATATTGATTCTTCTTCTTCTTCTTCTTCTTTTCACGAACATGCACTTTCTGTTTCTGGTTTCTCCTTCAATGCAACTTCTACTTCTTCTTTTGATGAGTAACTTATTGATTCTGGAGCATCTTATCATATGGATAAGGATAAAGCCATATTTTCTACTCTAAATGAATGTAACATAAAGAAAATATTTGTTGGTGATGATAGATCTCTTAGTGTTGTAGGGTCTGGAACAATTCAGGTAGATAATGGTCATTTTAATGATGTATTATGTATTCCAAGTCTTTCCTCCAACCTTCTTGGAATATATCAGATTACTCATTCAGGTGAAGGTAAAACCATAGATTTTTCATCTCCCCAAGTTGTAATTAATGATTTAAAATATCCTAAGCATGTCCTCACAACTGAAATTATGGATGATATTACTAGGTTGTACAAGTTTTACAACTCTGGGTCTTCATCTTTGTCAAATTATTTTTATGTATAAATCCTTGACATTAAACCTATCAATCAGGGAGTTCATAGACTTCGAGGTGAAAGCAAAAGAAATGCAGGAACAAATCATATTCTAGTCTATTCTAGCCTATGTTAGCAACTAATGCCGACAAAACACACTTCAGGTTGCAATAAATGAAATCAAATGACCTATCACTAAAGATATCAATCCAAATCACAAAGCAATCAAAGGAAATCAAAAGTAAATATCAGACACCTTAATCTCACATTCAACGATTTATATCAAGATGAACAAGGGCACTATATACTATGTCAAGATGTGTGGTCAATGCATGAGTATGTTTTATTATGGGATCTTGTTTAATTAATGACTACTTAAGATTGGAAATACAATCTATGAACAATAATTAGTTCATTGGATTGAGGTTTCATTAATGGCTTATAGTGCAATGATTGGAAATACAATCTATGAACAATAATTAGTTCATTGAATTGAGGTTTCATTAATGGCTTATAGTGCAATGTTTCACTTGAGGTTTAAGTGTTCCTACACTTGAGATATGATTAAATTATAAAATTGAATGAGTTCTAATCACTGCCATTTAACTTTTATGAGGATGCATACCATTCAAGCTACCACCCAAATCAATCAACAAGAGAGTTGAACTCTTTCAAAATGTTACTGACCTAATCTTGGAATTGTGAGCTTAGAAAGGTAATGAGGAAATATACAAACTAAAGATGCAATTTTCTATGTCAAGCATGACAAGTATTTAGTGGTGAAATTGCACTTTTGCATTAAAATTACTTATCTCTGTGCAACTATGAATAAAAAAAATTCATTTAATTTATCTTAACATATAAAGAACAAAGTATTGAAAACCAATTGAAACTAAATTCTATGGACTGTATTCAATCAAACTATCTTGATAAAATGGAAAGACAAATGGCATTGAAATCAAGTACTAATGCCACACAACTTGATCTAAGCTCGAGATATGCAACCTGTTATTTCAACAACTAAATAGTAAAATAATTATTGAGTTAATTGATGTGAGTAAAAGAATGTAAATAACTAAGCAATATGTTGAAGCATTAAACCTTAACTAAAATAATTAATCTTTGTTGTCTAATAATTAGAATTACAGTCCAAAACAAAGTATTTGCAGAAATAGAATAACACACACGACAAATTAGTTACCTAGATATGGTACTAGATTTTGCTACGTAGTCCAAGTTGGTGGGCCAATCAAACAAGACAACAAGCTACTTAGAATGTAGTCTCACACAGTCACAATGAACACAACGACTAAGAATGTCTCTTTGGCATTAATCCAATGCAAATTAAGTTACAAAAATAGCCCCCCTTCCTCTTCCCCTAGAGGTATTATTTATACAAAAAAATCAATGGGGAGGATAAGACCCAACCCCCCAAACCAAAAATTGATGAATCCAATGAAATCTGATTTTACAAATTAAGTCATTTTGGAAAACGGGCCACAACAACAAATTTGGGAAAACCCATATTAGAGAAACAACCATATCTCCTTGATACTACATTATTTGAAAAATCTGTACGTGGGTCAACTAAATTGGATCCTTCTTCACAAAACCCATGTCTCGAATTTCCATGGTTGTCCCTCATATTCTCAAAAATCACGTCTTAAGGTTGCTATTTGCTAATTTGGCACGTTTTTGTCTAAAAAACCTTGACCATGGTTGAAGACTTCTACGACTTGGGCACAAACCAAGAGACACATACCATACTGGCATCTAGATCTTTGAAACCCAGGTGGTCATTTTCCATTTGAGCACATCCACGTATGCTAACAACCAAGCTCAAGTACTGGAAGTGAACTACTAGTACAAGAACAGAACTGAGAAAATCATCATTAGTAAGATGTGTTATAGAAACCCAATCTAATTTACTAAAGATTTGGATATCATAAAATATACAACTTTTAAGTCTTAAAGCAATGGCGAAATAAATTTTTAACATGAAAATATATGGTAATGTGGCAATAACTAGGTATATGGACGAGGCAAGGATAGTCAAATAAGTCAACTAATGAGTGTAAAATGTATCAAAACAATGGCCCAACAATATTTTCCATGAGTTTTTCTTTCTCATAGAGATGACTTGAGCAAACTTTGGCATTAGCGGTTTGGTCATCTAAACTATCGTTCATTGCAACAACTATGTAATCAATAGATGGTGATTTTTCTTCCTCTTGCTTCCTGCAAAGATGGTGTTTGTGCTGGTTGTCTTTTCGAAAAACATCAACAGGACAATTTTGAAATACGTGGCTCTTGGCATGCCTCATCCTCTTTGCAACTTGTTCTCAGTGACTTGTGTGGTCCACCTTCTTCTCCTTCTTTTTCTGGGTACAAGTATTTCTTAAATTTCATTGATGACTTTTCCAGATGCTCTTGGGTTTACTTCTTAAAAATTAAGAGTGAAGTGTTTGAAATTTTTTTGGTCTATAAGGCCCTTGTAGAAAAACAATTTGGACATCAAATTCAAAGGTTAAGAACAAATAATAGAGGAAAATATGTGAACAACAATTTTACAAGTTACTACACTGCATAGGGCATCCAAATGCAACACACTGTTCCATATACACCATAACAAAATGGTGTTGCTGAGAGAAAGAACCACACATTAAAATAAATGGATAATTGTATGATCCAATCTAAAGGATTAAGTCTAAAGTATTGGGCGGAAGCCATTAACTGCACAAATTACATAGTAAATCACACTCCCACAAAGGATCTTAAAAATATAACACCAACATAAGCATGGAATAAAATTAAGCCAGATGTAAGTCACTTTCGTGTATTTGGTAGTGTAGCATGGGCTCACATTCCTGATGAGAAAAGGAAATCTTTACAACCTAAAAGTGAGAAGTGTATTTTTGTTGGTTATTTTGAAGATATCGAAGGTTACAGACTTCTTCAACCTCATTCCCATGAAATTATTATTAGAAGAAATTAAAATTGATGAAAATCTCTTGGCTCACAAGCCTAATTCGATGTTTGTGCCCTCTTCGACATGCAATCCATATTTGGAGTTTATGCCATATTCTATTCCTATTTTGGTTTCTTCTTCTTCAGATGATGACAGTGAGTATGAAAATATACCTCCGCCTACTCACATTCCTCTAGATGATTCCATTGAACATGAACCTACACCAAAACCATCGCTTCCTATATGGGTCCGTTTAACATGAGAAGCAATTGGTGATCTTGCAGATGATCCTTTAGATCAACATCATACATGTTCAGAGTTCTAGTGAGCCTCTTCTCTTTTGGTTCAAGTTTCAAAGACTAATGATCCAAATACATTTGTAGAAGTTTCCAGTCCTCAGGATTGAGATACAACAATGAATGAACAATATTGTTCTTTAAAGGCAAATGATACTTGGGATATTGTACCTCTTCTGAAAGGAAGAAAACTTGTCAAATGTAAATGGGTCTATAGAACTAAGTATGCATCAGATGGAAGTGTTTAAAGACATAAGGCTCAATTAATTTCCAAAGGATTCTCCCAAGTTGAAAGAATTGACTATAATGAAACCTTTTCCCCTATAGCCAAAGTGAATTCCATCCGCCTTGTTCTAGCCCTTGCAGCCTCACATAAATGGGAGGTCCATCTTATGGATGTCAAATACGCTTTCTTGCATGGGGATTTTCAAGAAGAAATCTACATGGAACAACCTCTTGGCTATATCCAGAATGACTCCATCCTTGTTTTCTACCTTAAGAAATCTCTCTATGGTCTTAAGCAAGCTCCTCAATATTGGTATGCTAAAATGGATATATTTCTTCTTGATACTAAATTTTCTAGATGTCAATCTGACCCTAATGTCTATACCAACAAAGTAGGAATCCATCTCATCATCCTTGTTCTTTATGTTGATGATATTAACCTCATTGATAGTGACCCTATATTTGTAAACCATGTGAAAACTATCCTTAAGAATAAATTTGAAATGAACGACTTAGGATATTTGCATTATTTCCTTGGACTCCAAGTTTTGCAAACCAAGGAAGGAATTCTTATTTCCTAGTCTAAGTATGCTTGTGAAATTCTCCGTCACTTTCACATGGAATATTCAAAACTAGCCCCTTCTCCCTTCCAATCTAGAGTCAATTTTTTTTCCACGTGTACTTCTTCCGAAGTTGATGCCACTTTGTACTGTCAATTAGTTGGTATCATATTATACTTGAATCATACCCATCATGATATTTCCTTTTCTATTAGTCTTGTTTCCTGGTATATGAAAACACCCCATGAAAGCCATTGGAAATTAGCTAAAAGGATACTTCGATATCTCCAGGGTATAGTTCAATTCAGGATACATTAAAACTAAGGGGGGACTCCTTTATTGGTTTGTTTCACTGATTTAGATTGGGCCAATGAACCTGATGATCGAAAGTATACTCCAGGAAATGTTTTCGATCTTGATACAGGACCTATGACTTGGTCCTGTAAGAAACAATAGGCTATTTCTCTTTCTTCAACGGAAGTAGAGTAAAAAGTAGTGAATAATGCAAGTCAAGAAGCCTAGTGGCTTTGAAAAATCCTTTTAGAGTTTGTATTCCAACAACAACATATGAAAACCATATGGTGAGAAACTCAGAGTGCCATCAAGCTCACAAAATATCTAGTTCAACATCAACGTAGAAAACACATCAAGCTACACATGCACTTCATCATAAAACTCATTCATGATCAAGTTATTGAAGTGTTATTTGTCCCTACAGAAGATCAAGTTGTATACATTTTCACAAAGTCTCTTATAGAAGTGAAGTTTTCAAACTTCTATCTATGCTAGGAGTTCAATAAGTTATCATTAAGGGGGGATAAACTCTAATTCCTCCTTCCTTCTCCTATTATGTCTCCTTTGTAGATCCTTCAATCCTATCCCAAGTTGTTTTTAAGGGGGGATGTTAGGATATTTAGACACTTATGAGTTAGTTAAATATCAAATTGGTCTAATTTGTCATTAGGTAAAAGTGTGTTTCTTTAGTATGCATTTGTAGTTAGGAAATCCAATGGTCATGATATGTTCTCGAGAATTCATATTCTCCTCGATCTTAATGGCTACATTGATCCATGGCTTAACACCCTGTTAACCCCCTATGCCTATGGGTAACTAGAGGAGATTATGTCTAATGGCCCGCAATGGAGAAAATGATTCCGACCATGATGATGATTATCATGTCGATATATGGAAGCCCAGTAGCCCCCCTCATTCATCTTTACAACTATAGGTCAACCAAGGCTCATCACTTTCAAGAAACCTAAAGTATGGGAGATGGTAAGCCATCATCACAATGAGGTATGTTAGTCCTTATTTCATGCAAAGTGTTGTGCTTAATTTTTTAGGCATGTGGATGAGGATCTTTGGTTGAAGTTGGATAATAGATCACTGGTTTGGGAAATTGTGTCAATTTCTTTGTTTCACCTTGGTGGTCATCATTTGTGCCCTAGTATTGTGTTGTCACCTCCTAGGGAAAAGAGGTACTAATGGGGGCCCCTCACAAGGGTAACGTTTCTTTCCCCACCATACTTAACATTTTCCATCCTGGAGCCTCTCATAGTGTACTAAACTTTGACATTGGGTCATGGTCCATTCTCTCTTTAGAAGAGGGGATGAAGGCCCAAAGATTCATTGCAACTTCTATTAAAAGAATAATAAAATGATGTTAAATAAATAAAAGAATGATAGCAAAAGGACTAACAAAATCCAGTACAAACTTGAGCTCTACTCTTTCAGTGCTCACCATGGCCCCAAATAACAATTCTAAATATTGAAACCTTATAAAAGGGGACTTGAAAATATGATAAAGCGGACTAGAAAGATGGTTGATAAAGGGACTTGGAAAAAATAGTGGGTAAATATGGGGTAACTCAAGAGAAAGTTCACCCTCCATAAAGGTTCTCATAGAAATGGATTCAATGACACCGTGATCCATAAAGTAAGCCTTAAAACCATATCAGTATCACACTTACTCTTGAAGATTTTTTACTTTCCCTTTCACTCTCGGGACCTATCCCTCTACCTGGGTTATTTTATTTCATGTCTAGGTGGCAGACCTAATAGGGTTAGATGAAGGCCCTCCCATACTTAAAATTGTCAATTCACATGGGGTCTTGTGTTGGTGTGATGTTTGAAGGAGATACTGAGGTGAATTGTCTTATTATGGATTATGTCTTAAGTTACAAATTACTTTGCATGATTTAAGGACTAATGTTTCTTATGAACTTTGGCTAACCATGTTTTATAATTTGACTTGTTTGAGATGGCCTTGACATGGTTTTTTGAGGGACGTCCTGGGCTTGTACCCAGGACATTGTGCCTTTATTGTAGAACCTTGGCACGTGTGATGGAGAGTGGTGGGTCATCTAGTGACTCACCACCCTCAGACATTGGCTCTCACATCCTCAGAACCATGAATGATGGAAATATGGGCTTGGTAGGAGAAGATTCAATCATGATGGCACACAGATGAGATGGAAGCCCCATAGGCTGGAAAAGTACCCCAAGACTTATTTTTCACCAGGATCAAGGATGTTGCAGCAACAAACAGTCAAACACAATGCATAGATGAGATGCATCTCCATAAGGCCTAGATGCAACACCTAGATCCTGGATGTTGGCATTATTATACTGATGATGTAACCTTCTAGGGTATGACACAACTAGGGTTTGATGCACACATAGGGTAATGATTATGCATGGCATGAATTTAAGTAAGGATAGACATCACTTTATCCCACCTTGCTCCAAATTGATGCCACGTGGCCTTTGGAGGCCTCGTGCTTGCCCAAGAGGCCTTGACATCTCACACATGTGGGCTATTTTGATGTATTTTGCATTTATTACATGATTTAAAGGTTAAATGAGGGGTTAGTGCCACTTAAATTAAATGTTATGTTATGTTTGTGGAAAAAATTGAAGCGCTAGGCCTCATATAAAAAGGCAAGCACTCACTTTCATTTATGATAATATTTCTTTCACCATTGTGAGACTACTTCTAAAATTTTCAACCTTTAGGGGTTACTATCTCTTTCTCTCTCATGCACTCTTCTTGAAAATGATCTTTTATGGGTGGTTTGTTGATTTTGGATGGATATTTCTACATTTAGGATGGAATTATCTTGGTTTCTTGGATGAAGTAATTACATTTATGAAATTCTTGTTTATGAAGTAATTACATTTATGCAATTAAGTCCTGATGATGAATCCCAATTCAGATTCGAAACGTCGATGACAAAATTGACACCAACTGTGGATTATCTGGAAAACAACTTCGAATATGCTATTGATGTCAATGGTGAAATTGATATTTTATTTCAAGAAGTCTTGTTTATTGAAACCATAAGAGAGGAACATACGTTCTTCTTCCTCTCACAAGGTTATGTTTTTCTAGAATTCGTTAATTGTCCTTGCTAGGGTTAGAACCCTAAATCCTTAAAGTGCTAGCACTTTAGGATTTTATCTCTAGATAATTGATCTTTGACCTAGTTGAAGCTACAAGAAGGGAGGAATGATTTATAGTGCCCAAATGTGCGTGCACCCTAGACATCCTTCTCCTCAAGATATAAAGCCTAAGGACCAAATGTGCTTGCACCATAAGGTTTAGATCTTACCTCTTGGTTTCAAGTAGATCAACCTCCAAGCTTGGTTATATTGATGGACTTCCTAACCATAGAAAGGCACTAATCTTAAAACAGTCTTGTGGTGAATTGATTGATAAAACTCTTTCTCAAAACTCTTAAGCAATATAATAATTATATTAACTATAACCATAACAAACTCACTATATTTCTTGTTGTTGTTCTAAAATTTTTCTACAACCATCTAAACTCACATTAACTTGTTGTTGTTCATACTCTCAAGCTTCCTTCAGGTTGGAGCTTGTAAATAGGGGGTCGTAGCCTCCTTCAATTTGTAGCTGGAGAATTAGGAAGTTGTTTATTCCAATGAATGTATTATTTTGATATATAAGAAAATCATTCCGTAGTTTTCTCCCATTTGGGTTTCCACGCAAATTCTAGTGTACTTTGTTTCTGTGGATGTCTATTATGCTCTATTGATTTATATTGCTCATGATATATTGATGATATACTGCTGATGAAATTAATGGTTACATATTGTGGTTAAAAGTGATAATAAAGTCCTCATACTGATTCACCCCCCGTCTCAATATTCCAACAATTGGTATTAGAGAAAGTCCTTCAAGAAATGGTTTAACCACTAGAAGGAGATCATGGAAGACACTAATATTGGAGCACCAAGGTTTGATGATAAGAACTATGCCTTTTGGAATAAAAGGATGCAATTTTTTTTATAGGAACATGGATTTGATGTTTGGTAGTCAGTAGTAAATGAATATGAAACAATGACCACTCTTCCAACTGACACAGATGGAAAGAAAACCAACGAAAGCAACTCAAAGGCTAAAGACACCATTATGATTAGTTTGGATCATTCAATATTTTTCAAAGTTATGCATTGAAATACCACAAAGGATCTTTGGGATAAACTTCAAAATATTTATGAAGGCGATACCAAAGTCAAGGGAGCTAAGCTTCAAACCCTTAGAGATAAGTTTGAGCAATTGAAGATGAAGGAAGATGATGACATTGCCGCCTAGTTTCGACAAGTTGACTAAATAGTGAACACTATTATAGGTTTGGGAGAAGAAGTTGATGAATCAATGGTTTTTCAAAAGGTTCTAAGATCTCTACCTATGAGATTTGATCCTAAGATATCATCCCTGGAAGAAAGAACAGATATTGACAGTTTGAGCATGGACGAGCTACACAAAATATTCACAGCTTATGAAATGAGGATAGAACAAGAGAACCTCGTCACGAAGGAATAAATGTTCAAAGAATCCAAGAAGAGAAAGAAGAAAAACAAGAAAAAGTCAAAACCAGATTGTAGCTACAACAATGATTCAGAGGAAGATGAAGAAGTGACAAACTTCGTAAGGAAGTTAAAAAGAGGAATTGAAAAGTACAAAGGTATGCTTCCATTGAAATGTTTTAATTGTGATGGTATTGGTCATTTTTCTTCTAAATGTCCTTATGCTAATAATAAAGGCAGTGATGAAGAAGAAGATCCTAAGAAGAAAAATAAAAATCAAAAGGGAGACAAGAGAAGGAACAAAAATAAATTCTTCAATAAAAGCTTCTACTTAAAGAAAGACAACTCCTCATTAGATGAGGATGATGATAGTGACAGTGATTCGGAAAGAGTACTCTTCATGGAAATAGATGATGATGAAGAGGATTTAGAAGAAGAAGGTGAAGTCAATCTCATAGAATAATTAATTAGTGCCTTAGAATAATTAGGGAAAGAAAGAAAGAAAAACAAGTCACTCAAGGAAGAATTAAAGAAGAAAGAAGGATCTCAAAATTCCAACTCAGAAGAAGTCGAGCATATAATTATGAAGTTAAAAATCTAGGTAGAAGAAGATAGAAGGATCGAAAAGCCACTCAGAAATCAGTTAGAAGATAAGGAGAAGATGATTGAGAGCTTAGAAGCAGAAATAGTCACTCTAAGAACACATCTTTAGAAGAAATATATGCAGTAGAATAACACCAAAATATTGTATGAGATCATCAACAATCAAAGGCCATACTAAGGTCCAGGCTAGGATACAACTAGATGTAGATTGAGAAAGGTTTGAGCTCCAAGACGACTGGACAAGAAGCAGAACAAAGAACCTATGAAACAATAGTTAGAGGTACTCAAGAAGAAAATCACAGAGGAACTGGACCACCTAGAGGATTCAGAACACAAAACCAACAATCAACAACATCTCAAGAAGAAGTAGGCTTAAGAAGAGCAACACCATTTAGAATATCCCCTACATCCAGGTATCAAACTGTTTTTCTTGGTTTATGCTATTCTTATAACAATTTTGGTTACAAATATACAAAATGTAGAGCCTATGCCAAGAACATAAGAAACTATGAAGGATATTCAAACAACATTTATCTCATAAATTCACATGAAGCACAAAACATAAATCACAATAGTTTCGGTTCACTAAGTAATGAAATAGAGTGCTACAAGTGCAACAATTTTGGACACATGGCCAAACATTGTAAACAAATTGTTCCTCCAAAGGAATCAAAGCAGAATGTCAACAATCATAAACAGAAACCAAAGCAGAATATCAACAATCATAAATAGGAACCACAAAATATATGGTGAAGAAAGCATGATCAATTTGACACTGAAGAATGCTCACTTTCTCTACAAGCCCAACATAAGAAACGTGGGTAGTATGTTGACATCAATTATTCGAAGCATATGAAAAGTGACAAGAATAGGTTTCTGACCCTGAAGAAGGAACGAGATGGATCAATTTCGATTGGAAATGATAACTCAGCCATAATAATAGGTAGAGGCACAATCAAGCTTGGAAGCAAAGATTCCAAGGCATAAAATGTTCTACTAGTCGAAGATATGAAGCACAATGTTCTAAGCATAAGTCAAATGTGTGATCAAGGAAACAAACATTTCTTTGACTAAGAAAAATGTGAGATAATAAAATACAGATTAGGAAAATTGGTGGCTACAACTAGAAGAGCCCCAAACAACATGTATGTCTTGAATGAGATTGGAAGGGAAAAATGTTGTTTAGGAAAAGAAAATGAAAGTTGGCTCTGGCACACAAGGATGGTTCACATAAAATTTAATAACCTTGTCAAAATCAACAGAAAGGAAGCGGTGAAAGAAATTCCTTAGATCTCAAAGCCAACAAATACTCTATGTGAGCATTCTCTACAAGGAAAACAAACTAGGACCAAGTTCAAATCAAAATAATACTCTACGACAAACCCATTGGAGATTGTACACACTGACTATAACATTCCCAACCACCCACAGGCTAGGGCATGCTACCTTCAAGCCCATCCTTGGACTTCTTTCTCTTATTGATACCTTCTTAAAATTTAAGGATCCATAAAAGAAAAGACTTTAACGACATGCACAACAGTAGTCAACAAGCATGCATAGTCTAAAGATTCAATTAAATGATAATTAAATATACATCATAATACATTCATACACAGATAATAATATCACAACAAAGAGCACTTGTATTTATACAAAGGTGACACCAAGTGTTTGCAGACCAAGGACGTTCCACCCAACCATAGTCACCATTGTTCCAAATCTCAACAACAACGTCACCCCCGAGCCAAGGCTATGAATCCACAAGGATAGTTCCAGAGTGTACTTGGGTTCCCAAACTAGTCAGCTCTCAAGCTCTCATAGGTTTTCTAACACCCACAACAATCCAAGTACCCAACTCTCTTGTACCCAGACTATACTGCCCCAAGAGAATGGACCTCCACCCTTATCTGCCACGTAGTCCCTCAGGCAGTCCCTCTCCTTTATTTTGGGGCCTCCAACACAACTGGTCCAAAATATCAAAGATGGAACTCTCAGGACTCATAGTTGTGATCAAAACAGGGCACAGGCCAACACATCTTAGACATGCAGGCCCCAGGTCATGGCTGGATTGCACCAACGACCATTACAAAAAACTATCACATGGCTAATTCTTCAACAGTTCAGTTCCCTTTCCCAAAGCCAAGACACATATGATGGATGGATGAATGAATGGGTAAGTGAGTGCATGGAAGTGCGTGAGGGAAATGAAGGAACATACATGAAATCAACGAACAATCCAGTAGTCCCACGACCAACGACCAATGACCATCAACCCTCGACCAACGACCAACCCCACAACCAAACCAGGGATGGGTTTAAGTATCTCTCGTGGGGAATCAAGAACCTCCTGGCCTTCCCCAAGAAGCTCATGTAACCAATCCCCTCCCTTAGACAAAAAGGGGTAATTAGAATAGGAATAAACACTTAGCCCCTCAAGACCCCTCTATTATGGAATCATAGCCCCCTATAACTCTAGTCCTTGTCTGTCTAGAAACCAACCATGTATTTATTATTAATAATGATAAAAAAGATTAGATTTATTGGGCACATTGTCCTTTTAATAATTGTAACAATACATTATTTAAAATGGGGGTTCAAAACCTAGGGTGTTACATCCCCTCCCCCTTATTTTGGCACTTTCCTCAGTGCATATACAAAATAGAGATCAAAATCTCAAATTTGTTCAAAAAGAAGAGGGTACTCTGCCCGCATGGCATATTCATGCTCCCAGGTAGCATCTTCAGGACCGTATCAGGTCCACTGAATTTTTACCATCTCTATAACTTGATTCCAGAACATTTTGACTTTTCTGTCCAATACACGCACTAGTTGAACCTGAAAATCTCCCTCTGTCTCTACCTGAATCAGACGCCAATCAATAACATGGTTAGGATCATGTACATATTTATTTAGGAAAGAGACATGAAATACATTATGCACATTCATGGAAGCAGGCAAAGAAAGCATGTATGGAACTGGCCCTATTCTGTCCAATATTTCAAATGGACCACAGAATGTGGCTGCCAACTTTGTACAACTACCCAATTTCAAAGATATTTTCTTGGGCTTTACTTTCAAAAGTATATGCTCCCCTACTTTAAACTCTCTAGTTGTCCTATTATTGTCTGCATAAACTTTATATCTATCCTAAGCCGCCTTTAAAATCTGCTTGATCTTGACCACCTGGTCCTCCACGTCCTTGAGCAACTCCGACCCAAGTACCACTCTATCTGCTGGGTTTTCCAAGTTTACTGGATTATTGCATTTCCTACCGTACAAGGCTTCAAATGGGCTCATTCTCAATGAATCTTGATACCCATTATTATATGCAAACTCAACCAAGTGTAAGTATTCTTCCCACTTAGATGGCTTATCCATAACATACATTCTCAGCATGTCTTCAATTATTCGATTGACTCTCTTTGTTTTCCCATATGTCCGGGGATGATATGTTGTGCTAAAGTTTATATTTGTGCTAAATCCTTTAAACAATCCCCTCCAGAAATTGGAGGTAAACTTTGTATCTTTGTCTGAGACGATTGTCCTAGGTATCCCATGCAACCTAGCAATTTCCTTCATGAAAATTTCTGCAATATTAGTTGTTGTATGCGTTGTCTTCATAGGCAGAAAATGAGCAACCTTTGTTAATTTTTCAACCACCACCATGATTGAATCATGTTTCTTATTCGTTCTGGGTAATCCCATGATGAAATCCATGGTGATCACTTACCATTTATTCTCTGGAATTGGCAATGGTTGTAGCAAACTCGTTGGGTGCCTATGCTTAGCCTTCACCTTCTGACATTCCATACATCGAGCGATGTAATCAGTGACATCCTTCTTCATTCCCGACCAAAAGAACTGGCTTCTTACTACTGTAATTGTTTTTTGGTAACTAGGATGTCTAACATAAGGAACACCATGCATTTCCTTCAGTACCTAATTCCTCAGTTCTCCAAAACTAGGAACATAGATTCTATTTTTATGCATGAGTAATATGTCTTCCTTTATCTCATACTCCTTTATTTTCCGTTGTACATCTCCTTGCTGTAAGTTTTCCTTTATCTGTAGGTAATGTTGGTATGTACCAAGACCATCTAAAATTCTTCTCTTCAAGTCTGACTGATGCATACTGACAGTAGTAGCATGCATGATATGCACTCTTCTACTAAGTGCATCGAGAACTTTATTCTCCTTTCCCTTGATATGCTTGATATCGAAGTCATGTTCACTTAAAAATTCCAGCCATATTGTTTTCCTGGCATTCAAGGTCGGTTGTTCAAAAATATACTTCAGGTCAATATGGTATGTCCTTAATTTGAATTTCTTCCCCATGAGATAATGCCTCAACATTCTCAAGGCGTGAACAATGGTAGCAATTTCCAAGTCATGGGTGGCATAGATCCTCTCATGTTCCTTAAGATTTTTGGACTCATATCCAATGACATGTCCATTTTGCATGAGGACTCCCCCAAGTCCTTCCTTACATGCGTCTATACATACCAAAAAACTTTCATTTGGGTCAACAATTTTTAACACAGGTGCACTAGTAAGTAATTCCTTCATTAAAATTATTTTCACACTTGAGTGTCCATTCAAATTTAGTTCCCTTCTTTTGCAAAGAAGTGATGGGATGGGAAATCTTAGAGAACCCTACTATGAAACTTCTGTAGTAGCCAACTAATCCCAAAAAAGATTTGACGTCTAACACATTTCTGGGTGTTGGCCATCCTCTAATGGATTCGATCTTCTCTGGATATACTACTATGCCCTGCTTTGAAATAATGTGTCCCATGTAATGGATCTGCTTTTGATAAAAAGAACACTTACTCAACTTGGCATACAACTGATGTTATCTTAGTACTTGCAATACCAGTCTTAAGTGATGTTCATGCTCCTCTTCTGACTTAGAATAGATAAGTATGTCATCCAGGAATACTATGACAAACTTATCCAAATAATTCTTGAATATGCCATTCATTAAGCACATGAACACAACTGGTGCATTGGTCAGTCCAAATGGCACCACTACAAATTCATAGTGACCATCCCTGGTCCTAACGACTATCTTATGAATGTCTTCTTCCTTGATTCTTACCTGATGGTATCCTTCCCTCAGGTCAATTTTTGAAAATATCTTTTCTCCTCATAGCTGATCAAAGAGGTCATCAATTCAGGGTAGAGGATACTTTTTCTTTATAGTGTACTTGTTCATCTGTCGAAAGTCAATACACATCCTCAAGGTTCCATCCTTATTTTTGACAAAAAGTATTGGTGCTCCCCAAGGTGAAACACTTGGACGTATGTACCCTTTCTTCAACAATTCCTCCAACTGTATTTGTAATTCTTTTAACTCTGGCGTGCTCATTTTGTAAGGTGTTTTTGACACCGGGGAAGCTCCTTACACTAAATCAATT
>SNQJ01S0189432.1:0-18226 GCA_010110895.2 Picea sitchensis | reverse complement strand
TAGAGGGGCACCCCAAGTTGACACACTAGAGCATATGTACCCCTTCTTTAGAAGCTCTTCCAGTTGCATTTGCAATTCCTTCAATTATGGTGTACTCATCTTGTAAGGGGTCTTAGATACTAGAGATTCTCCAAGCATCAGATTGATGGAGAAATCAATATCTCTCTTGGGTGGAAATCTTGGTATTTCTTTAAATGCACCTTAAAACTCTTTTAGGACTGCATAATATTTAATATTTGGCACCTTATCTTTAGGTTTCTCTTCCATATGTGCTACAAATATTTGACACCCTTTGTTGTAACTTTTCTTCAATTGCAAGGATGAAACTTCTCTGATGGTTACTTCCCTAGGAATTCCTTGAATTGTCCTCAAGTTCCCTTCCTCATCCAAGTAGGTAAATACCTTATTATAAAAGTCTAGGACAACATGATGTTGTTCCATCCAATCTATACCAATTAGGAATTCATAGGAACATAAAGGTGTGATGTTCAAATCTTCCTTGGTGCTCAGTCCATTCATGTCCATTGGACATGCCTTAACCATCTAATTAATTTTTATTTTAGCTCCTATAGCTAGTTGTACCAACCAAGGTTTTCCAATCTTGCTTCTTGGCAATTCAAATATTTCCACCATATTAGGATCTAGATAACTATGACTAGCTCTTGAATCAATTAAAATAGAAATGGGTTGGTTATTAATCTTACCTTCCACTTCAATCATATGTTACTAAAACTCAGCTTGCTTGTTATACATGGTTGCGTATATCTTGGGTACATTTATGCCCATGTACTCCACTGTATCAACTTGTTGTACATGGTGAACAATCCTCACTTTTTCACCTCTGTGAGGACAATATCTATACATATGATCTCCCACACAACCCCAACATTGAATAGGTGGTTACCTTGGTATTTTCCCCAATGTCTCATTCATTATAGGTTCTTTAGAAGCCGACTGTCCGTGAGAATTATTTATGAAGAATGGTGGCTTAGTCCCCTTCTTCCTCTGTTCCATATTTCTTTTCTTCTCATATTCCAAAGATTTTTGGAAAGTTGGTCTTCCTTTATGTTGATCAAGAAGGAATTTATCCCTTCTTATAGTTTTCTCTAGTGTCTTGGGATCATCATACTATATCTTATCACTAATAAATGACAAAATCTCACTCAAATACCTCTTAAACTTTCTCATCCTTGATGAAAGGGACATATTTCAGTAGTTCTGAAAACCTCCTTTCATACTCATCTATCATCATAATCCCAAGCTTGAGTTGAAATAACTCTTTAATTTTCTTATCATAGTAATGTTTGGTCAAGTATTTCTTTTGAAAATACCTTTTGAATTCCCTCCAAGTAACCTTCTTCTCATCAATGTGTTGCACCTACACAAATTGGTCCCATCACATTGATGTTTTTCCTTTGAGTTGGTAAATAGAAGTTCTACCTTATGTCTATGAAGAGTAATTATGCAATTGAAAATAATTCCTCATGCATAGCAACCATGTCTATGCATCCTCATCCTTCTTGTGCTCACCATCAAATGTAGGAGGATTGGTTTTTTTCATTTCTCCCTGTAGCTCATCCACCCCATACCTCTTCTTATGTTTCCATACCAAGGATGGACTTGAACTACTATGTTCTCTCCTAGTTTAATTCCTTGTGGAGTGATGGTTATTCTTGCCAACACTTCTTGTTCTTCTCCTCTCATCATGAGACCTGTGACTCCCTAACCTGCTTGACTCCATCTCCTTATCCATCTTCTTTTCTATTATGTCCAAGCTCTGCATTAACTTGATGTTAAATCCCTCCTGCTTCTCCTTGGATTTCATAATCCTCTCATTATCATCTTTATAACTCTAGATGTCCTTTTGCAAAAAATTTATGGTCTCTACCAAGTTCATGCTTTCTTCCTTATCTTCTCCATGTCCATTTGAATTTGTATCTTCATTACCCATATTGACATACATCCCTATTATCTCATCTTTGGGGATATAATATCCCTGTGCATATTCCATGATTCTAAACTCTATGCTGATTCTTTTATGATCTAAATGTTGTTAACTCTGCAAAATGTGCAACCAACAAAATTTGTTAGGCTAAATAATTTAACAAATTCTTGAAATTATGTACAATTCTATTCTAATAATGCATCATAATTATTTCTTCTAATTTATTGTGAAATTAACTACCCAAATCAATTTTATGGGTGGATGTATGGATTCCTCTATTCAATACCTTTCCAATTACTTCTCCCTTTCTCAATTCTGAGTCTTCAGCATAAAGTTATGGTCATTTGAAAATTGCCCATTAATTCCTTTTGTTCACACTTCAACTAGGTGCAAATCTGAGCTGTAAATATGCATTTTTGCATCTAATCCATTATATTTTTGGTAATATCCCAATTTCGTTTCTGCATAAACATATTCTAGACATTCTAGACAATTTTCACCCCCATCTGAGCTCCAAGTTGCTAGATACAACCTACTGAAATTTCAGCCCAATTAATATTTTTGGCCTTGAATGATACAGGTGCTTTCTATGCTCTCTTGTGAATATTATGTGCCCATATTTATGTTTTAACTCTTTGGTTGTCTTCTATGGATCAATATATTTCCATAGACTACTCCTGTGCCTCAATCTGATTCCGGAGTAGGAAGCTATCATCCTTAGAAGTTAACCAGGTCATAAAATTTACCCCTCCTTGGTTGGCCTGTAACTTTCTCATAAATGTTTCCTTTGACGAATGGTTTACATCGTTAGAAAAATCTCCCTGAGTTATTTCATTTAAGATTTTCTCTTGGTTTTTGAGTATCTAAAAACATTGTTTAGGGCCTCAAAAATTCCCTGCAAAAATATGACCTTCAAACAATAAAAAATGTAGCAAAAAATCACTAGTTTTCTACTATTCTAGACCACCAAATCGATTTCGTGCACACTAGTTCTAAAATATACACCCATATTTAGCATGCACAAGTTCTACACATGCAACTCCAAAATGTAGTGCATCCATCGTGCACCTATATCTAGTGTGCACAACTTTTTTGTTGCACGCCAATATCTAGTGCGCACAACTTTTGTGTCACATACCTATATTTTGTGCGCATTGCAATCTCTACACCACACAACGCCAAGGATCAGTGTTGTAATGTCACCAAGGCCGAGCCCTGTTGTAAATCATGTCTATGAAGTATAAAGCTTGCATTATGAATTGTAATTATGTTTTATAGGCTGGTGAGCCAAGTTTATATAAGTTGGTGGGCTTATATGTTATTAGGCTGGAGAGCCTAAGTGTTAAGGCTAGGAGCCTACTTTTGTATATGTAATCATGCAGAACATTAATAAAATTATAAACACCGCTGCATGCAGACCGACCACGATGAATGAGTGATGAGGGACTAAGATTCCATAGAGTGGGTAAGGGATTGGGGGCTGGAAAGTTTGAAAGAGAGGCTAAGTGTTGAGCCTAGGGGCTTAAGTCCTTGGGAATAATATTTTAATATTATTCCAAAAGCCATATGAAATATATGTTTTATCCTAAGTTCCTTAGAAGGACGAGTGACTTCCAAATGGGAAGGACTGAGCTTCATGGGTGACAAGTGTCAACCCAAGCACATGCAGTTAAAACTGTTGAGTTGAGTCGTGATGGGGGTTCCTCCTCCATTCTACTGTGGACTGTCTGAATCGGAAATCCCGTATGACCTTTGCAAGATTACCCTCACGTAACTCGGGGAAAACCGAAAAAGGCCTGTGTTGATTTCTGGAGGAGTCGATACACCCTCTGTCAAAACCATCGAGTCTGTGTTCGACCTCCCATTCTCCATCCTCCGTCTGAACTCGTGGGTGTCCAGGATCGACCTCTATTTTGGTGTTTGTTCTAGGGAATCCTTACTTGAACCATTAAGTCTGTATGTGGGATCTCTGTACACCCTCACGCATCCCCGAAACCTAAGCCATGCATCTATCCTATATTTTTAGTTGGGGAAATATGAATGTCCCGTAATTGTTGAGCCGCGTTATGCTGTAGCATCTGTTTGTCACCAGTTTTGGGAAGACCGTGTCTGTGTTTCCAGTGGACTATTGTGGTCGCATAGTACTTGACTGCATGTGGCTTACAGACCATTGTATTTTTGTGTGGAGCCTCGTGGATGCCCATTTTCTATTGTGGTCGTCATCCTGGTGTCAACTGAATGCTTGATGTTGTTGCAGTTTCCCTCACCCAGTTGGAATTGAGTCGAAGGGTGTGCTAAAGAAGCAAGTTTTCAAGCCCGTGGTAGAAGAACAAGGTTGTCAAGCCTGTGAGAAACTCCCTCCAGGTGAGAGATTTTGTAGGGAAGTGGTTTTCTCCTAGAGAGAGTCCAGTACCAGCTACGGAGCTCTAAGACTTCTTGATCCGGCCTGTTGCCGAGACCCAGAGAGGGAGGTGAAGCACTGATGGACTGTGCTTGTGAAGGTGTATACTCCCGGGAGGAACAGGCATGTGGGGAATGAGAGTCTATGAGTAGTGGGCGTAATAAAGCATCCTAGGAAGAATCCTTTCATTTATTTTGTGTAGTTTTCCCTATAACCTCAGCCTAGACTAGGATTCCTTTCCTTGGGTGGAGCTTAGTCCCATATCAGAGGTGACCCACTACTAAGAGTGATGAGCAGCGTGGTCTAAGGCTTGGAGGTTCGTGGAAGGTCTGCACGTGGTTGGTGGAATTGCCACGGTTTAAAGATGAGTATCAGCTTCTGCTTAATATTATGTTTTACATGCCTGTGATGCTTATAGATATCATGTATTATGTTGTGCATATGAATTATTGTTAATGACAGGGATTATTTATGTTAGCAGTAATCTTGTGCTTACTTTGAGTTAAATGTGTTTAATATGAATTAAATGCATGTTATTAATTAAGTATGAGAATGATGTTGTTCTGCATAGTAGTAACATTTTCTTGGCCAGTGGGATGATAGCTGAGGACGTTAGATTTTGGTATCATAGCCTAGTTTCAACACTAAGCCTAGATGGGTCGGATAAGTGGTCTTTGGACCGAGGTTTTGAGAAGGACATTTTGTCTGGAGGAATAATTTCAAACCTCGGAATGTTTTTGAGTGTCAACGGGCTACTTGGCCATGTTACAAAGCTCAGGAGGTGTAGCAGTATTATAAAAAATACATCCGGTGTGGTATATGGCCACAGGGAGAGAGAGAAATCCACACCAGAAGTGTTGGATCCATAGAATCTGTTTGGGAGGAAAGGAGAACCCTCACGACCGTCAAATCTGGAGAACGTGCACAAGGTTTAAAACCCTTTGGAGTTGCACAGGAGTGTGGAAATCGTGATACGCGAAATCCTGAATTCGTCAGGACCGTCCATCGGAAAGGATGCGTGGAGAGTGATCAACCTTTTGCTGACTCGTGACTTGAAATGGTTTAAGGGTGAGTTCATGAGAATTCACGATTGGATCACAACTGAAGATTTGGAGTCGCTGCATCGTGAACTTCTAGTTCACAAAACTCCGAAAAGATTTGGACCGTTAGATCCAAATTATCAAGGATCATTGGATCTTGTACAAGAACTCGTGTATCAGAATTCGGGGATTGAAGCAACAAGAGATTTCGAGTCACTGCATCGTGAACTCCTGGCTACCGAAAACTGAAACCCCAAAATCCCGAAATGATCTACACTGTAGATCATAGGAGAGGAACTTGATCGTTGGATCAAGTAGATGAATAGACCGTAATTTCAGAATTTTGGCAAACGAAAGTTCGAGATGTGTAGATGCACGAACTCCTGATGCCCGAAACTCCGAAACGAAAAGTGAAGGTAGTGGGGCCCCCTGACATCGCTGGGACTGAGGTGGACCTTCGTAAGGACACCATGTGTCACTACCTTGGTGGGCAACAACTGTGTTGTGGGCCTAGAGGGTAAGGAAATCGAATTTTTGGACTTCGGGAGTTGGAGAGGGAAGCGAGTGCGAGAACCTCCGGGACCAAAAACCCCAAAACCCAAAACCCTTAAGCCCCAAAACCTGAAACCCCGAAGTCCCGAAATCCCAAAACCCAAAGTTTCAATTGGAGAGCCTTGTAGCACCTAGCAATTTAGCGTTTGATCACGGCCCATGGACACATGGGTTGGGGACTAAGAAAACAGGGGCTATCACCGGAAATTGCAGAGCCAAATAGAGCTCAGAAAATTCATGGAATCAAAAGGTTTTCTTATTCGCGTTGGTTTATGAATGTTGTAGTTTTATTAAGGGTTTAAGGCCTGACAAACTTCGGTTGACTGCACATTGTGTGTGCAGAGTTCAATGAGTGTCAGGATAGTCACAAATCGATGCCAAGTATAGAAATGGAAGAGGTGTTGATTGCCTCCAATTCAGAGAACGAAAGAGAAGGAAGGGATGTTAACTTGGGAGTCGAAGGATCGAACCCCAATGGGAACAGAAGAGAATTGGATAAGGAAGGACATATGATGAAAATCATTGAAAGATTGCAGAAAGATGCCTAGGCTCACCGAGCTGATAGCCGAAAGCTCATGAAAGTCAGGGATAGGTAGGGTCAATTCAACTTAAGGATGTTGAAGAGTCTGGAAAGAATAGAAACAAAATTGGAAAAGGAGAGTGACTCAAGCAAGACAGAGAGTTGCAGGACCCCTGAGAGGAAAATAAGATCAAGGAGTGTCAGTAGACATCGTCGTTACTCCCCAAAGAATTCCAGTAGGGAAGTACACAGTAGTTCAAGCCCATCTCCTACCAAAAATCATCGAAGATATGGAGTGGATGAATTGAAAGGGGAGATGAATGAGATTAAGCCTCCTACGTTTGATGGAGAACATAAGAAGGAGGAAGATGTCGAAACATGGTTTCTTGGCATGAGGAAATATTTCCAACTGCAAAATTATTCCTCTCATGCAGAAGGAAGAATTGTGATGTATCAACTAAAAGGAAAAGCATCCATGTGGTGGGATTAGCTTGTGCAGGTGTAGCACGTTAGAGAGAAAGATATCACATGGAAGGAATTCAAGAGGTATTTCGAGAGGAAATACCTTACTAAAAGATACTATGATAGAAAGATGAAGGAGTTATTCAAACTCAAGCTGGGCAGCATGACCATTGATGAATACAAATGAAGGTTTTTGGAATTATTGCAGTATGTTCCATTCATCAAAGATGAGGCTGTCAAGATTCAGAGGCATCTAACTGGATTTCCACCTCCCATTGGTGACAAGATTCAGTATGATGATCCTAAGACTATGGAAGAAACAATAAGAAGAGGGAAATTCTTATATGAACAACAAAGAGAAAAGCATACCTTTCGGAAGGCTTGGGTTCACCAGAAGAAGTTTAAGAAAGAACAGAGGCAGAAGGGAAATAAACCACCCTTTTTTGGCAATAGTCCTCAAGGACATCCATTGTTTAGAGAGCCGAGAATGGCTAAAGTGGGAGAAGAAAGGCTGAGACAGACGCCCATTCAGTGTTGGGGCTATAAAGAGAACCACAAGTACAGAGATTGTCCTCATAAAAATGGCAAAGCAAGATTTGTCCATAATATTCAACAGGCTAAAATAGTGGAGGACATGGGCAGTAGAATGCCAAGGATCTATGTGGCCTTGGACAACAAGCAAGTTGAATTTCAGTCGCACATGATTGAAGTGGAAGGTATGATTAACACTCAACCATTTATTATTTTAATTGATTCAGGGGCTAGCCATAGTTATATAGACCCAAGAGTGGTGGAAATTTTGCATTTATCAAGAAGCAAACATGAAAAGTCTTGGTTAGTGCAGTTGGCTACAGGGACCAAGAGGAAAGTCACTGAGTTGGTTAAGTCTTGTCCAGTGGACATGAAGGGATTGAGCACGAAGGCTGAATTGAATATTCTACCTTTAGGCTCTTATGACTGTTTAATTGGGATGGAATGGTTGGGCTAGCACCATGCCCTCCTAGACTGTCGTAACAAGGAATTTACATGCCTGGATGAGGAGGGGAATTGGAAAATAGTCCAAGGAATTCCCAAAGCTGTGGTTGTTAGAGAAATCTCAGCGATGCAGCTAAAGAAGTGCTACAAAAAATACTGTCAATTGTTTACAGCCCATGTGGAGGAAGCATCAAGAGATGAAGTCTCAAAGATTGGATACCATGTGGTACTAACAGAGTTTGAAGATGTATTTCAGGAGGTACCCAGACTACCTTTGAAGAGAGATATAGATTTCTCTATAAATTTGATTCCTGGATCACCTCCAGTGTCGAAAGCTCCTTATAGAATGAGTACGCTAGAGCTGAAAGAGTTGCAATTGCAGCTTGAAGAACTTCTAAAGAAGGGGTACATTCACCCAAGCGTGTCACCTTGGGGTGCCCCAGTCCTATTTGTGAAGAAGAAGTATGAAGAGTTGAGGTTGTGCATTGATTTCAGACAGTTGAACAAAGTAACTATCAAGAACAAGTATCCTTTTTCGAGGATCGACAATCTTTTCGATCAGTTGAAAGGTGCGAAAATATTTTCGAAGATAGATCTCAGATCAGGATATCACTAGGTAAGAATAAAGGATGAAGACATCAGCAAGAGTGCCTTTAGAACAAGGTATGTTCATTACGATTTCACAGTGGTACCGTTTGGGCTGTCGAATGCAGTTGTTGTTTTTATGTACTTGATGAATGGTGTATTCAGGGACTATCTAGACAAGTTTGTCATAGTCTTCCTAGATGACATTTTGGTGTATTCCAAGTCAGAGGAAGAGCATGAACAACACCTGGGGATGGTGCTGCAAGTGTTGAGAGAACACCATTTGTATGCCAAGTTGAGAAAATGCTCGTTTTATCAAAGGCAGATCCATTACTTGGGACACATTGTTTCAAAAGAAGGGATCGGCGTGGAACCTGAGAAGGTTGAGGCCATCAGAGAATGGTCAGCACCAAGGAATGTGGCGGAAGTTAGATCCTTTATGGGTCTAGTGGGCTATTACAGAATTTTTATCATAGGGTTCTCAAAGATAGCTCACCCTATCACTTCCTTGCAAAGGAAGGAGAAAAGGTTTCAGTGGACTGACGAATGCGAGAAAATTTTCCAGCAATTGAAGCAGTTGTTAACCAACGCTCCAATATTGAGGATTGCAGATCCAAATGTGGATTTTGTGGTGTGCAAAGATGCATGTAAAGAAGGGTTGGGAGGAGTTCTCAGTAAGAATGGATTTGTAATATGTTATGAGTCCAGGAAGCTAAAAGAGCACGAAAAGAATTATGCCACTCACGATTTGGAGTTGACAACAATCGCTCACGCTCTGAGGAAATGGAGTCATTACCTCATGGGAAGGAGATTTGAATTAAGAATAGACCACAATGGTCTGAAATATTTGTTTGATCAACCAACCTAAAATGCTAGACAAAGTAGGTGGATGGAATTTCTGTGTGAGTACGACTTTGAGATCAATCATATCAAAGGAAAGGAGAATAAAGTGGTTGATTCACTCAGCAGGAGGGTGCATGAATTACATTTTACAACCATTAGCATGTATCAAACTGATATTAAAAGAATAATTATGGAGATTACAAATGTAGATCTGCAGTACAGAGAATTGGTAGCCAAGCTATAGCAGGGTAAGATGCCACAGAAGATGGAAAATTATAAATTGGAAACAGATGGAATACTTTTGTACAAGAACATAATTTTTGTGCCCAATGTCCAGTGCTTGAAACATATGATTTTGCAGGAGATGCATAATGTGCCTTATGAAGGGCACCCTGGGTATCAGAAAACAGTAGCAGCGGTCAAGAGCCATTACTTTTGGCTGAGTATGAAGAGAGAGATCGCTAAATACATCGCCAGATGTATGGAGTGCTAGAAAGTTAAAGGTGAGCATAGACACCCAGCAGGGTTACTGCAACCTTTACCCATTCCTGAGTGGAAGTGGGAAGTAGTAACGATGGATTTTATTACGGGATTTCCCAGAACAGCGAAGCTGCATGATTCGATAATGGTAGTGGTGGACAATCTTACAAAATATGCCCATTTTATTCCACTGAAAAACTACTCACAAGGAAGCAGATGTTGTTGATATTTTCCTAAAGGAAGTGGTATGATTGCACGAAATTCCTAAAACGATTGTGTCTAATAGAGACCCGAAATTCACCTTGAATTTTTGGAAAGGATTGTTCAAAGGATTCGGAACAAATCTGAACTTTAGTACAACTTATCATCCTGAGTCTAATGGATAGATGGAGAGGGTGAACAGAGTAATAGAAGACATACTGAGAATGTATGTGATGGACAAACCATTAAGATGGGAAGACTACCTGCATGTGGTAGAATTCACCTACAACAATGGGTATCATGCATCGTTGAAGATGAGCCCATTTAAAGCACTTTATGGAAGAAAGTGCAATACTCCAGTGAGTTGGGATAATCCAGCTGATAGAGCAGTAGTTGGGCCAGAGTTGCTCAAGGAGATGGAGGACCAAATGATAAAAAAGAGCAAGAAGGCCGTGAGTTGCTCAAGGAGATGGAGGACCAAATGATAAAATTGCCGTAATTGAAAGCTTCCCGTGACAAGCGTAAATTATGTCATAAGAACATAACCACAAAGAGTTCAAAGTAGTGTCATATTTTCCCGAAGTAAATTCCAACAGATTCCCCTGGTTCTAACAGGAGTTCCCTGAAGCTGGGAAGTTGCGCCAAGTTGGCAGCTAGATTTTGTGGGCCATTTGAAATCTTGGAAAGGATTGGGCCAGTTGCATATATGCTTGCATTGCCTACATCCATGACTGTACATAATGTGTTTCATGTTTCATTTATTAAGAAATATATACCAGATGCTAATCATGTTATCGATTGGAATGTGATTCTAGTGGAACAAGAAGGTGTCCTGCAAGTGCATCCTGTGCGCATATTGGACAGGAAAAAAAAACATCTCTGGATTCGAGCTATAGGGCTTGTAAAGGTCCAGTGGACCTAGTACGGTCCTGAGGACGCGACATGGGAGCATGAATATGTTATGCAGGTAGAGTACCCGCATCTTTTTGAAAAATTTGAAAAGCTTGCAGATGTAGTGTAAAGTTGCACTGAGGACAGTGCAAAAATAAGGGGAGGGGATTGTAATGTCCCCAAGGCCGAGCCGTGTTTTAAATCATGTCCATGAAGTATAAATCTTTCATTATGAATTGTAATTATGTTTTATAGGCTGGTGAGCCAAGTTTATATAACTCGGTGGGCTTATATGTTATTAGGCCGGAGAGCCTAAGTGTTAAGGCCGGGAGCCTGCTTTTGTATATGTAATCATGCAGAACATTAATAAAAATATAAAAACCATTGCGTGCAGACCGACCACGATGAATGAGTGATGGGGGAATAAGCTTCCACAGAGTGGGTAAGGGATTGGGGGCTGGAAGGTTGGAAAGAGAGGCTAAGTGTTGAGCCTAGGGGATGAGCCTAGGGACTTAAGTCCTTAGGAATAATATTTTAATATTATTCCAAAAGCCATATGAAATATATGTTTTATCCTAAGTTCCTTGGAAGGACGAGTGACTTCCAAATGGGAAGGAATGAGCTTCATGGGTGACAAGTGTCAACCCAAGCGCATGCAGTTAAAACTGTTGAGTTGAGCTGTGATGGGGTTCCTCCTCCATTCTACCATGGACTGTCTGAACTAGAAATACCGTATGAACTCTACAGGAAAACCCTCACGTAACTCGGGGAAAACCGAAAAAGGCATGTGTTGATTTCTGGAGGAGCCGATACACCCTCTATCAAAACCATCAAGTCTATGTTCGACCTCCCACTCTCCATCCTCCGTCTGAACTCGCGGGTGTCCAGGATCGACCTCTATTTCAGTGTTTGTTCTAGGGAATCCTTACCTGAACTATTAAGTCTCTGTGTGGGATCTCTATACACCCTCATGCATCCCTAAAACCTGAGCCGTGAGTCTGCCCTATATTGTTAGTTGGGGAAAACTGAATTTCCCGTAATTGTTGAGTCGTGTTATGTTGTAGCATCTATATGTCACTAGTTTTGGGAAGCCTGTGTCTGTGTTTCCAGTGGACTATTGTGATCGCGCAGTGCTTGACTGCGTGTGGCTTGCAGACCATTGTATGTTCGTGTGGAGCCTCGTGGATGCCCATTTTCTATTGTGGTCGTCATCCTGGTGTCAACTGAGTGCTTGATGTTGTTGCGGTTTCCCTCACCTGGTTGGAATTGAGTTGAAGGGTGTGCTAAAGAAGCAGGTTGTCAGGCCCGTGGTAGAAGAAGCAGGTTGTCAGGCCTGTGAGCAACTCCCTCCAGGTGAGAGAGTCTGCTAGGAAGTGGTTTTCTCCCAGAGAGAGTCTAGCACTAGCTACAGAGATCTAAGACTTCTTGATCCAGCTTGTTGTCGAGATCCAGAGAAGGAGGTGAAGCACTGATGGACTGTGCTTGTGAAGGTGTATACTCCTAGGAAGAATAGGCATGTGGGGAATGAGAGTCCGTGAGTAGTGGACGTAAGAAGGCATCCTGGGAAGAATCCTTCTGATTATTCTGTGTAGTTTTCCTTGTAACCTCATCCTAGACTAGGATTCCTTGCCTTGGGTGGAGGTTAGTCCTAGCTCGGGGGTGACCCACTACTGAGAGTGGTGAGCAGTGTGGTCTAAGGCTGGGAGGTTCATGGAAGGTCTACACGTGGTTGGTGGAATTACTGCGGTTTCAAAGATGAGTATCAACTTATGCTTAATATTATGTTTTATATGCCTATGATTCTTATATATATCATGTATTATGTTGTGCATATGAATTATTGTTAATGACAGGGATTATTTATGTTAGCAGTAATATTGTGCTTACTCTGAGTTAAATGTGTTTAATATGACTTAAATGCATGTTATTAATTAACTATGAGAATGATGTTGTTTCGCACAGTAGTAACGTTTGCCCGGCCAGTGGGATGATGGTCGGGGATGTTACAAGTGTGCTCACACTACGCACTAATACTCCCTATGCACCATCGATTCTGCTTTCGCACAACATGAATATTTCTCACGCACACACTATGCACTAACATTACGGTGCACACCCACAATTCTATTTCCGCACTGCATAAATATTCATCATGCACACACTGCATACCAGCATTGTGCGCACACCAACAAATTTTCTCTGATCTAGGTCAATGCTCAATGCACCTCCTTGTGCACCAATATTATGTGTGCACCACAAGCTTTGCACTGTGCGATGCCAAATTTTAGTGTACTCACCCGCGAACCCCCTTATGCATGTGCCACCAATTCTGCACCGCGTAGCACCAAATTTTAGTGCGCACACCCGCACACTATTATTTTTGGTGCATCATCATCTCTTCATCACGCATCGCCAAATTTTAGTGCGCACACTCGTGCACCGTTATTTTTCATGCATCACCATCTCTGCACCATGCAAAGCCCAATTTTAGTGTGCACACCTGTGCACCATTATTTTTCGTGCATCACCAACTCTGCGTCACACAATGCCAAATTTTAGTGCACACACCCATGCACCATTATTTCTCCATGCATCACCAGCCTTGCACCTCACAATGCCAAATTTTAGTGTGCACACCCGTGCACGATTATTCTTCCACGCTTAGCTGAGTTTTCCATATTTTTGTTGTAGAAATTGGGGATTTTTCCCAATTTTGCCCAATTTGTCCTATGCACCATGGTCGCTCTGTAATATAAAAATATTGGCCATCTATAGGCCTGAATTTTTCTCATTATAAATTGAAATTACTTGTTTTCAATTTCCGAGCTCGATTCTTCACATTCCTATTGAGATTTCTCTCAATTTTACTTCAATAATTTCGTCAAAGAAGCTGCAGACATACTCCTGAAATTAATTCTCTCCAAAATTCCACTTCAACATTATTCTAACTGGGCCCATCCAGGATCAATGTTGAAAAATGGGCTCTAATACCACATTGTAGCCTCCCCAGCCACCGACTAGGCTATGCCACTTAAAATTTAAAACTCTGATACCATTTTAGTTTATAAAAATACTTTGCAAATGCACATATTCATACAAAATATTAATAGAAATATACATGCAGCTTACACAGGAAAAACCCATGAAAATAATTGAATAAATATTAACACAACACACGAATTAACACGCATTTGACACTTATCTTTGAAAAAAGAACACCAACTACTTGCAAACCTTCCACATTCCTCCCAGCCTTAGACCACACTGCTAATAATCTCTCAGTGGTGGGTCACCCCTGAGCTAGGGATAAAACTCCACCTAGGTAAAGGATTACTAGCCATGCTAAGGTATCTTAGACAACAGGAAACTCGGTCACAAGCACCAACTCAAACTAACAGCCTACAGTCCCTCATTCCCCACATGTCTATCCCACCACAGGAAGTGTGCCCCTTCTCTTCTCAACAATCTCTTGACTGTCCCACTTCCTTTTCAGGGCTTCAGGAACAGGCTGGACAGGAAGTATTAAAGACCTATAGTTACACTTTGACACCTTGGGAAAACAATTCCCAACAATTCTCTCACCTAGAGAGAATGCCCATGGGCCTGACAACCTNGGACCTGAAAACCCACTTCTTTATTCCAGCTCCCAAGCTAACCAGGGTATAGGTACATGTGACAGTAACAAAAAGGTACAGATGATAGTTGAGTGAGTGAGGGAAAAATGATGATAGAATGATAGAAAAATGAATTAAGTCCAAACTATATGTATGCATGTTCCCAACTTGACACTTTTCACGTTGAGAACTACCTTGGGCCCACTTGTCCCCATCCTTAGAACTTAGGACAAAATAAATATCCCTACTTTATACTTTAAGGAATATCAATATAATATTCCTTTGGGTTTAAGCCCCGACAACTTAGCCCCTTATCCTCAATTTTTTTCCCCATTTCCCTATCTAGTGTAGTTTAGCCCCCCATAGTTTTTTACATGGTCGGTCTGCTACAATGATGTGCTTTCATTAATATTTCTATGTGATTACATTTATAATATAGGTGTATTTTCCTTTTTGCATCCAGGCTCACCAGCCTCAAAACACAAACATATATACAAAGGCTCTTTGGCCTCAATATCATGCACTTAAGTCGATGTGCGTGAAACTTAGGATGGTGCACACCCTTCCTTTAGTGTGCAGTCCTCACACACTTACAAGGTGCACGATACATTATTAAATGTGCACACTTATTTGGTATGAGATTCCCACACACTAACTCAATGCATGCATAACTGAACCAAAGACCTTGTACCATCATCTTACCAACTTATATGTATAATTACATTTACATTTACAATCACTACCCATGACTTACTAGCCTATATGTTCATTTACATTTATATGCACAATTGGGGTTCAACCTAGGTGTATTACATATACGCCCAAGTGTGTCACCTTGGGGTGCTCCAATATTATTTTTGAAGAAGAAGGATGGTACATTGAGGCTTTGTATCAACTTCAAGCATTTGAACAAAGTAACAATAAAGAACGTATATACTTTGCCAATGATAGATGACCTCTTTAACCAATTGAGGGGTACGTAGACATTTTCAAAGATTTATCTCAGATTTGGATATCACCAAGTAAGAATTAAAGAAGAATACATTAGCAAGACTACCTTCAAAACGAGGTATGGACATTATGAGTTCATAGTGGTGCCATTTGGGCTGTCAAATGCACCAACTATCTTCATGTGTTTGATGAATGGAGTTTTCAGAAATTACTTGGATAAGTTTGTTATTGTATTTTTGGATGGCGTGTTTATTTACTCAAAGTCTGAAGTAGAGCACGAGCAACACTTAAGGACAGTGCTACAAGTATTGAAGGAGCATCAAATGTATTCAAAGTTGAGCAAGTGCTCATTTTACCAACAAAAGATTCATTATTTGGGTTATATCATTTCCAAGGAAGGAATAATTGTGGATCTAGAAAAGATAAAGGCCATTGAAGAATGGCCAACACAAAGAAATGTGGTAGAGGTGAGGTCTTTCATGGGACTTGTAGGTTACTACAAAATATTTATTGAATGCTTCTCAAAAAATGCACACCCAAGTATGTCCTTGCAAAAGAAAGGTGTGTGATTTGAGTGGACTATGAATTGTGAAAGGAGTTTCCAACACTTGAAAAGTTTGTTGACCAGTGCACCAACACTAAGGATTGCTAATCCAATTGAAGACTTCGTTGTGTGAACAAATGCATGCAAGGAAGGGCTCGATGGAGTCCTTAGTCAAAATGGGCATGTGGTGTGCTACGAATCAAGAAAGGTAAAAGAGCATGAAAGGCTCTATGCTACTCATGACTTGTAATTGGAAACCATAGTACATGCCTTGAAGTGGTGGCAGCACTATCTCATGGGTAAAAGGTTTGAGATGAGAACAGACCATAGTGGTTTGAAATATTTGTTTGGAAAACCAAGTTTAAATGCTAGACATAGCAGATGGTTAGAATTCCTCAATTAATATGACTTTGATATAAAGCATATCAGAGGAAGAAAGAAAAATGTGGCTAACGCACTTAGCAGGAGGGTGCATGAAATTCATGCTACAACCATTATCATGTACACATCATATTTGGGTGATAGAATTTTAGAGGTTTCCAAATCAAATCAGCGCTATGTGGATATAAAGACGAATTTACAACAAGGTATGCCACAACAGAAATTGAAAGGTTATGAGATAAAAGAGGATGGAATCCTCATGTATAGGTGCAGATTTTATGTGCCAAATGTTCAAGAGTTGAAAAATCTATTATTGTCAAAGATACATAAATTTCCTTATGCAAGACATCTAGGCTACCAAAAGACAATAGTAGTGATCAAAAAGAAATACTTTTGGCCAGGCATGGGAAATGAAGTTGTTGATTTTATTGCTAGATGTATTGAATGTCAAAAGGTCAAGACTGAGCACAGACATCCAACTGGTTTGCTACAACCTTTGGCCATTCTGAGTGGCAATGGGAAGTTATAGCCATGGATTTCATTACTAAGCTTTTTAGGATTTCTAAGCAACATGATTCTATTATGGTAGTGGTGGACAAACTTACTAAAGCTGCCCATTGTATTCCAATCAAGTCAGTGCACAAGGAAACCAACATTGTTGATATATACATGAGATAAATTGCTAAGATGCATGGTGTACCTAAGACAATTGTGTATGACAAAGATTCCAAATTCACATCGAATTTTTGGAAAGGATTTTTCAAAGGATTTGGGACAAATTTGAACTTTACCACAACATATCACCTTGAGACAGATGGAAAAAAAAGAGAGGGTAAATTGGGTGATTGAAGCTATGCTCAGAATGTATGTGATGGATAAACCATAAAAATGGGAAGACTACCTACACTTGGTAGATTTTGTTAGCAACAATGGGTATCAAACATATTTAAAGATGAGTCCATTTGAGACACTTTATGGAAGAAAGTGCAACACACCAGTGAGTTGGGACAACCCAGCAAACCACGTAGTGGTTGGGCCAGACCTACTTTAGGAAATGGAAGAGAATATGGTGAAGATAAGGCATAATTTAAAGATTTCCCAAGATAGGTAGAAATGTTGTGCAGATAATTGAAGAATCTACAAAGAGTTTAAAGTGGGTGACCATGTGTTCTTGAAAGTAAAAGCAAGATGTGGTTCCTTTAAGTTGGGAATTTTTTCTAAGTTGGCAGCGCACTACTGTGGGCCATTTGAAATCCTAGAGAGGATTGGTCCTATCACATATATGCTTACATTTCCTGCATCCTTGTGTATTCATAATGTTTTCCATTTATCATTGCTTAAAAGATACGTACCTAATGTTAATCATATTATTGATTGGAATGTGATCCAAGTGGAGCCAGAAGGTGACTTTTGAGTGCAGTTGATTTGCATATTGGACTGGAAAATCAAACAGCTCCAGAATCGAGTCATGGAGCTAGTAAAGGTCCCATGGCACTAGTACGGTCTTGAGAATGCAACTTGGGAGTGTGAGGATGTTATGCAGGTAGAGTATCCACATCTTTTTGAATACTATTGAAATGTTGTATGTACATGTGTATATAATGCATTAAGGACAATGCGTAAATAAGGGGGAAGGCAATGTAATGTCCATAATCCAAACCTCATTTGTAATTGTACATATAACTTGGTGAGCCATTGGTACCAATTGTAAATGTAAATGTACATATAGGCTCGTGAGCCATTGGCCCCACATTTTAGTTTTGTGCGCAAGGATTGTTTTCCAATTAAAGGGGTGTGCACATTCCATAATGTTGCACGTAGTTGGGTAAGTGTGTGTGGAT